>VDFB02240463.1:0-15120 GCA_007258455.2 Sequoia sempervirens
TTTTGTCTTAAAACCTACAGATAATACAATCTCGCCACGTTTATCTTCTCTTCTTTGTGCTTGACAACTGGAAAAGATGTAAAAGGTCCTTCACACCACGTATGAAATTTAAAAATTGAAATAATTGACATCTGCTACAAAGATGGTTTTTGAAATTATCAACATGCAGGGGCATTTAGGCTTTCCACCCCCATTCAACATTTTGATTAAAAATATATTTAAAATAGACTATTATATATCAATAAATATGTATTATAATGTAATTTATATGATATAATATTTATATATTATATAATATACAAATATTCTATTGTTTCATACATTTTAAAATAAAACTATTAAATACATATATAAAATATAATTAATATTTAATAATTACTATAGTTTTATATAAAACAAAAATTTAATTATTGTTAAAATTAGTAATTAGTAAATGTAGGCAAAAAATACACCACAATTTATCTTAATTGACCGGCTGAAATCTGTACACCAATTGTGTAACATGAATTGATTTGCTTGAAAAAATACTTCAAAGAAATGCTCTCATAAATACACTGATTGAGGAGATGCACCCATGGAATTCATTGAAAATAATTTACAACTTACAAATGAATGCAAATGGAAACCTTAAGCCAAATTTCACCCGCATCCTCCCAGCCTATTGCCATGGATGTTTCCCCCAAAACCATTTTCTTCTCCCCCTATATTTTTTTTGTTTTACCCCCTCCAACTAGCATGCGTAAATCCCTATTTACCCTTCCCCCCTTCACCAAAAATTGCCACATCACATATACATGCAAATTGTGGAGGCATCTGCAAGGCACGTGGGCAAGGGAAAATTCCTTGCATTATGTTTATCTACATAGATAATCTACAACTTTGTTCATTGTATTGAGCTGCAACAAGAAATCGAACACCTTTACAAAAGGCAACAATAATAGACAGACATTGTACTCATTAAATTATGCTGTATTTTTTTTCAAATACATTTAATATATTATAATTAAACTTTAACAGTACCTTGTATATAAGGTATTGTATTTACTATTTATGCAATCATTTTTATTTCAAATTTAGCGGTATGTTATCATTGGACCAAACGAATGGCTAGGAGCTTAATTTAGTTTGTCTTGTCTTCCCCTTACCAGGACCGTGTCTTTTCTTCTTGATCTAAATTCTTCTTTTTCTGGTTAGCCCCCACTCCGAGCTCTGTTCTCTGCTTTAGAAGATTCCTGTCCTTTTAGAAGATATACGAGGAGAATGTGGTTGGTAAATGGATTGTGTACAAGCCAGGCCAGTCTTGCTCTTCAATGGAGTTGGAAGATCTCTCTCTTCATCTTCTTAATACTGGCCTTGCTATCACAACTTCTGCCTGCCAAGCACCAACTACTTTATCATGGATTCACAAATTTGTTCTTAACCAATTTTTTATGCCAGATAATTTTTTATGCAGTTTTACTTGTGTTTGTATAGCAAAACTGTAAGACATTTATATACCTAATATGTTTTGGCCGGTAGTAGTATCACAATTAAATTTATATTATATACAAAATAATGTAAAATGACATTTTATTATAATATAATTTGTAAGGAAAACAAAATATAAATTACTAATTTCTTAATATAATGAAAAACATTAATACTAATATTCTTTACTTTATTGAAAAGCTCTCTCTCATTATAAATTTACCTATTCACGAAGACAAAAATATAGTACCTTTACAAAGTCAAAGATTACAAATGCATAATTCCAGGTGGAAGAATTACAAATGCTATCAAGTTAAGTTACGCCAAGTTTCACGAGTAGTATTTGCAAGGGAAAATATTTAGCACATTTAAGTTTTAATAAAGATAGAAGGAGAATTCACGATTGAGATCTTAATAAAAGAGCACACATTTAGATTTTAACATACACCGCATAATTAATATATAATGTATATTTTATATAATAAAATATATATATAAATAATATGATTATACTATATCTAAATTTAATGTATAAATTGTTCTTTAACAAAATATATATATATTTCAAAATAATAAAAAATATATAAATATAATTATAATTATCATGTGTTGCATAAATGCGTAAAAAAAATAGACCGAATTTTTTAATCATTTTTTACATCGTTTATAATTTATTTCTATATGTTTTAATCATTTTTTATTACTTTTACCATTTATTAAGTAAAGTTGGTATTTATATTTAATTTATTTGATATTTTATAATTAATATAATTTTATGAAAATTCATTTATACAATTTATTATTTCATAATATTATGATTTTATCTATTTTACCATCTTAACATCATCGATAGGGTTTTAACATGTCTTTATTAAAATGAAAATAAGGGCCAAGAACCTCATAATGAAAACATTTAGGTTTAAATATTTTGCAATCCAAAGAATTAAGAATAATATGAAGATAATTAATTTAGTTTATATATAAATTAGTTTAAATCTAGAATAAATAGTTAGAAAGTATTTTTTTTTCATTTGTAAGGACAACAAACCCTACTGTTTTTAATTATTCCTTCTACTACATTTTTTCATTTTCTCTATAACCTATATTTTCTTTTCTTATATATTTATATTCATCGGCATTTTCATATTATTTAAATTTTATTTTTTTTATTTTTCCTTACTTTTAAAAAATGATATATATAAAAGAACCTTAGTACTATATGATAATTATGAAAAAGAAATTAAGTTTTTTGTTTCCACCAACGTTAGGTAATTCAATTATTTGCATACATTAGTAAGATATTTCAGGTTGTACTCATACGAACGGTTATACGAACCATTTGAGCATTTCATAATTACTCAACTTTCCTGCTGGCCAATCACTTCAAATGTCTTCCAACATCATGTCTACATTAACTGCAAATGCCATTGCCGACATCCTTTCAGGCATGCCTGATGTAGATCCCATTCTACAAGTTGCATCTATCGATCCCATTGAACAACCCCAAGCTACGCTTGTCAAGTATCGTATACAGTTGTCAGATGGTACACACACACATCCTGCTTTGCTACCCACCCAATTCAATGAGCTTGTTGTGGAGGAGGCTTTACTCACAGGTTCCATTGTCCACCTCAAAGAATATGATTGCAAGAAATTTCACAAATTCATGTACGTACATGATTTTTTTTTTCTTAGTTCCTGATATTTAAGCATGAACATTTCATTCACTTTCAAATTGTCCCTTCATTGCAGGGCTATCATAATTCATAACTTGGAAGTAGTTACAAACAATGCATCAATGATTGGAGCTCCAATTGATATTCATCAAGTTGTAACTTGCACACCCTCTACCAGCTCTCAGGGGCCACTGGCCAACAGTCAATCTCCCATATCTTCACTTGAAAAACCATTTGAACCAAATCCCATTGCAACCTTAACACCAAACCATAAGCAGTGGTCCATTCAGAGTCGTGCCCTTGCTAAAAGTCTAATCCATCATTACAAAAATTCAAATAATGATGGGAAAGTCTTTGGGTTTGATTTTGTAGATAAAGCAGGATCTGAGACTCATGTTACCTGCTTTAATGATCTTGTAGACAAGTTCTACAATGCCATCGATACCAATAGTATTTATGTCATCTCCAATGGTCGCATTAGAGTTAGGAACACAAAATATAGTAGTGGCACAAACCCTTACGAAATATTCATCCACACCTCCACAACCATAACTCCATTCAACTGCACAGAGTCCACTATACCAACACACAACTACCATTTCAAAAGCATTGAATCATTAATGTCATTTCCTATTAATTCCCTTGTAGATGTCATTGGTATTGTTCTATATATCTCCCCTGCATCAACCATTCGTAAAAGGGATGGCACGGAAACAACAAAGTGTACAACTACAATCATGGACATGTCAAACCGAACAATTGACATCACGCTTTGGGGTTGCCATTGCCAAATTGCTGGGAAACAACTAGCTAACCTTCCCCTAAAGCCCAACCCACCAATTATTCTGATTAAAAGTGGTCGCATAACCGCATGGTCTGGAAAATCTATAGATACTATCTTTCCAACAATCATTGTAATCAATCCCAAGTTGGTTGAAGCGTCAACTTTACAAACATGGTATGCTAGTACAGGGATTACCCAACCTTGCCTTCCCCTCTCAAAGAGCCATCAGTCATCCCAAAAATTTGAAAACCCAATTCCTATTTCAAGTATTGCAAAACCAATCTCTCTTGACAAACAAAATGTTTGTGTAAAGGCAACTATCACAAAGCTCCACTTAGACAACTTCTACTACCTATCGTGCCCTTGCATAGTGGAAAACAAAAAGTGTAAGAAAAAGGTTCTCCAACTTACCTCGGGTGCATTTAAATGCCCCAAGTGCTCTGCAGAGAATGATACCTGTGATTTCACGTACATGCTAAAGATGGACTTGCAGGATGGTACAGGCCATCTTCTTAATTTTACTGCATTTGAAGACCTAGCAAAAATGTTGTTAGGAGTAAGTACAGAAGACTTCCAGCTCCTACTAGCAGAAGCCAATGCAACGAGGGAAATTCTAGACACAGTTGTCAATTGCGAGTTCCTGCTGGCTCTTACCATCCAATCAAATGTTTACAATGGCCATGAAACACAAAGCATTGTTACCACAGCTATTAAACGTGCTTAGCTTTTTAATTACAAGCTTTTCACATATACTTGTCATGTAATGTTCTATTGTGCATATTTGTACCCACGACAAAGAGTTGCAAACATTATATATATATATATATATTTCCCATTTTGTTGAATTACAAATCATTCTTCTACGTAATGTTTATGAAATTTACTCTCACACCTTTTCACATTTAATCACACATCTACTTGCAATATACGTAGAACAAAATTTAATGGTTTTCTTTTGTGTAGTACTATACTTCAAAATCTTTTAACATAGTTATGTATACTTTCATATCTACTTGCAATTTCACACATGTAATAACAAAACAAGCTTAAAACAAACATTTTCTTATTGCTCACTTTTATATTATGTTTGGATTCACAGTGCTTCACGTCTATTTGATGCTATTTTCATGTACTCGATGTTTTTAGTTTACAAATTATCTTGCTTATTTGATATTTCCTCTAAGAACATTTATTACTCCCATGTTTTATTACATTCTCCCCATTAATGTTGCACCTTCTATGAAAACTTTCAATGACATACAATCTTCTTCTTTCCTGGTTTCAATGCAACTACGTACTGCTCAATATACTTTGTTTAGATTCCATTGCTTATTGTTGATTTTTTTTTTAAACGTACAGAAAATAGTAAATGGACATGGAAAATTCAAGCTTGCAAGTTAAACGAGCCCATCGTAACCTGCAACAACGCACTCGCTACCATGCACGGAAAGAAATTGTCAACATGAGAAGACGGGAACTCGCACACAACACCCTTGCCAACACCTCCACATCTACACTCCCCTCATCCACTTACCCAGTTCAAATCCACCCGAATCCAATCTTTGGTCAAACCTTTCTTGCTGCAAGAAATTCTTTTCGTTCTATGCTTGATAGACTAGCAAGCATGTCAACTTGCTTAGTATGCATGGAAAAATATCCAGGTATAAGGATAAAACAAGTACCTGGAATTCCTACTTGTTACAGATGTGCATCTGAAAAAAATGGCCATCGCTTCTCCGCATGGAATAACATGGACCCTGGTGAGCAACCCCTGTGTTTAAAAGAACTCACCCAAGTTGAAGAGATGTTAATAGCTAGGGTCAGCCCTATCCTTCAAGTTACCTATGCAAAGGGAGGCCAACTAAAATATAGTGGACACACTATTTCCTTTCCTCAAGATATTTCTTCAATTGCCACCCACTTGCCTAGACGTATAGATGAACTAGACATCCTATTAGTTAATAGGAAAAACATTGGCCAACATGACTATAGCTTCTACGTGAGTAGAAGCCGTGTTTATAAGGCACTGCAATATAAAACCATGCATGACCCATACTACCAAAATGTGCAATATGATGAGGTTGCACTACAATGTCTACCAATTGCGCCCACTAACATTATTAACCTCCTATCTGCAACAACCACATTCTCCACCCCAACATCAACAAGCTCTGCACATATAGATGCTACAACCTTCAACCCTTCTGAAGAAGATACACACCACTCGACTTCCTTTGTAGCTAGCCTTCCACCAGCACGTCGAGAAGTAGAAGAATTGCGTTCTATATTGCAACTAGGTCAAGGCCGTCCAACCTTGTCTATGGATTGGCCACCCATTTCCCCATCCCCCATCAATGAGTACACCACTGAAGGATTGTTTGTTATGGCTTTCCCCACTTTGTTCCCAAACGGCCAAGCTGCATTCAAACAACAACGCATGCAAGAAGTTAAGTTACATGAATATGGTCTCCACTTGCTTAGGTACTTTGATAATAGGTTTGGGCAACACCCTCGCTTCAGGTACTTCATACTCAATATTCTTATGCGTCATCGTAGCCAAGCCACAACATTTGTATTTGTCAATAAGCACATTGATACATCCTTGCCAGCAACAATTTCTGATCTTCGCCAACGGTTAAAGGACCTTCCAGATGAACAACTTGCTGAACAACTCATGCGCTTTGGATCATCAATTCGAGGAACACGCCCTTTTTGGAACCGTTGCAGAGGGGAGCTCTCTGATATGGTTATCCAAGTTGGTTGCCCATCGCTATTCTTCACGCTCAGTGCGGCTGATACAAAATGGCCAGACCTACACAAGATCATGCCGTCAATTGCACCTTCAGACATGCAAGCCACTTACAAATGGAGGATACAAAACATAGTACAAAATCCACACCTTTCTGCACACTATATGCACCATAGATTCACTGCATTTCGTGAAGAGGTTTTGGTAAAACTACTTGGCGCAACCGACTACTGGTACAGGTATATTTTATTCTAACCTCGTTCATTTCCAGTTGATACCATTCAAATACTTTCTGAACAAAAAAAATCTACCAGGTATGAATGGCAACACAGAGGATCTGCACATATTCATGGTTTCCTTTGGCTAGCAGGAGCACCAAATATTGGGAAACTACAATGGAATAACCTTCAATCTGTGCAAAATTCCCTTGAATACATTGAAAGGCATGTCTCTGCATGGAACCCCCGAGCACTACTTTCAAGGAACCAAACAATTCATCGATCTCTTGGCGATGACCCATGTTTGATGGACAGTAGAATGATTTTGCAAGCCGACCCTCTCAGTGACTACACTGAATTGGTCAACTGTGTTCAGCGTCATACAAAGTGTACCTTGCAAACATGCCTTAGGAAAAAAGGCCAAATCCTACATTGTCGTTACAAAGCCCCTTGGCCCACTCAAGCACTTTCCACCCTGGCAATTGATGAAGCTGGCCAACCAAAATTCACCGCTGCTCGCAATGACGACCGCTTAAATCTACATAGCCCTTCCATTCTCTCCATTTGGAGAGCTAATGTGGATTGCCAACCAATTATATCTATCCATGCAGTACTCAAGTATATTGCAAAATATGCAACCAAAGCTGAAAACAAGTCAGAAACATACCATGCAATGCTATCACGTATCTCATCCAATATAGAGTCTGACAAGCCCGCCCCAGCAGCTTTCAAAAAAATGCTTGCAGATACACTAGTGGACCGTGATATTGGAGCCCAAGAAACTTGCCACCTCCTACTCAAACTTCCACTCTCCCTATCTAGCCGAACATTTGTCTCTTTAAATGTCAACCAGAAAAACATTCAACGGATCTGTCTCTCATCTGAATCAACCACCACCTCCCCTAACAACATTGATGCTTACATGATTCGTCCAATACAATTAGAGGCTATGTCACTTCTTGAGGTTACCCAAAAATGGACCTACAAGGCATCTCGAAAAAACAACCAATGGAAGGAGCGGTCCATTCAAGCCATTGTTCGCGTCTCACCGCGCTTCACCTCCATTCCTGCCAGAGACACCAATCGCTTTGAAGCATTTTGTTGGTCAGAACTACTGTTGTACAAACCTTTCCGTAGCATTCGCAATGAATTCACTTTGTCAACCGCTCCTATTACTCAACAATGGGAGAGCTTTTCAGCCAGTTACCATCCTTGGCATGTGCTCCGCACACCATTAGATCCTTCTGAAGAAACTGACTCTACATCCTCTTGCAGTCAAGAAGGAATAATGCAAGAAAACAACCCATCTGAATGGCAAGTATTATCAAGCCTATACCCAAGCCTTCCTTTTCACTTTGATGAACTTGATATGCTTGGTCGCCGAGACATTGACTTGCACCATGATTGGGGTTCTTCCCAACTCACTCCCCACAAACAATTTTGTGCCACTACCTACATAGAATCCAATCGTCCGACATTTGTAGCCCCCTATCTTCCCACTCTGCCTACCCAATATGAGCTCTCTATCGAACAAAACAAAGCACTAAATATAGTTTGCTCACATCTAAATGCAAGTACCTACCAAACTCCTTTAAAAATGATTGTTCAAGGAACTGCTGGAACAGGTAAATCGCACCTAATAAAAGCCATCCAAACTGCAATCCACAATTCATCCCAAAATAGCCCCTCACCATTACTACTTCTTGCACCTACAGGTGTAGCAGCATTCAACATCCAAGCATCAACAATCCACTCAGCCCTACGAATACCTATCAAAGATATTGTCCCCTTGCAAGGCCAAACACTAGCAAGCTTTCAAGAAAAAATGTACTTCATTCGCTATATATTAATAGATGAAATGAGCTTCATTGGTCCCAAATTACTTCAAAGCATTGACATGAGGCTACGTGAAGCATTCCCCAACCACAACCAACTTCCCTTTGGAGGGCGATCAATCATGCTCTTCGGTGACCTCGGCCAACTTCCACCTGTCAAGGACATTCCTATGTATGCCTCAAATTCATACGGGGGTTCACTATGGCGCAGCTTCACCAAAGTTGTGACACTAAGCAAAATTTTCTGACAGATCGGAGAGGAACCAGCACAAGTCACCTTCCGTACTATCCTCTCCAATTTGCGCAATGCAGAACCTACAACTGAAGATTGGCAAGTACTAATGGCTCGCTCAAGCTCATCATTGGCCTGTATAGAGCAAACAGAATTCCTATCCTCAACACACCTTTTTGCAACAAATGAAATGGCCTCACTTCATAATCAACGCATGTTACTATCTTTGGCAACACCTATTGCCATATCAACTGCAGAGCAACTAAGGGGGTCACCATGCTCCAATCCTGATGAAGAACAACTACAATCTAAGGTGCTTTTGTGTATTCAACAAGAGGTAATGTTATGTTCAAATCTATGGGTAGAAACAGGCCTTGTTAATGGTGCACTTGGCCAAGTCAAAGATATAGTCTACAGGGCCAATGAAAGGCCGCCTTCACTTCCACTTTTTGTTGTAGTTCATTTCAATAAATACGTAGGTCCTGCTTGGGATCTCAATAACCCAAAATATGTCCCTATTGCCCCTGTGAGTCGTGGACTTCGTCGGCAAATCCCCCTTCAAATGGCATGGGCTCTAACAATACACAAGTCACAAGGCCTTACACTAGAAAAGGCAACAATCGACATCGGCAAAATCGACCGACAAGGGCTGACATTCACAGCTATTTCTAGAGTTCGTGCACTTGCAAGATTACGTATCAAGCCACCCTTCACCTTCCAAAGATATGCACGCATGACACAAAGTCCATATGTAGCACGTCGGAAAGAAGAGGAGAAACGCTTATTGGCTTTGTCTGAAATAAGCTCTTGAAAAAACACACGGATTGCAAATAACTACAGGTTAGACTCTCCAAACTCCTTTAAAGCTTACTATTATGTCTAATGAAAATTCATCATGCAATTCCATAACCTTTAACCTTTATTCCAAAAAACAAATACAAACAAAACAAGATTCCCCACATACTATATTGCATTCTTTATTCAAATATAGATTACATTTATTTTTTTATCTTTGCTATTTATATAATTGAAACTACTAATTTGCTCATTCCACTGACACATATCAGGTCATGGCTACACAATCAAATACTGCTCTACTACCAAGCCCCTCCATTCCAGTGCATCCACCACCAGCAGAATCAAAGTCATCATCAACAGTTAATAAACCTGACTCTCTGCATACAACCATTCAACACCTTTCTGCAACTGTATCTAATAGTTGCATCGACATCGTCGACAAACTGAAACTTGCATGTCAGATTGCAGATCCTGTTGAAGATTTGGATATCGAGAATCTCCAAACCTCTGTCTCAGCTTACCAATCCAGCTGCACAAAACTTGAGGGCTTATGCAATTTCTTAAGAGAGCTTAAATATGATCAGCTCTATAATACTGGTGCTGCACCTACAATAATCGCTGCCTTCCAGATTTACCTTGATATGCACTAGCCTATTATTACTTCTTTTTGTTGTGCACATACTATGTCGAATATATGTCTGCAATCTAAAGTATTTGGATACTCTATTTATATTCATCTTTACTTCGTCCTCCCAATATAATCATTGTATATAGTTTCTCCAACAAAACAATTTTTAATTTCCTATTTGTAAATCTTAATTAAGTTGTTAAATAAATTTATTATACTATGTTGCCATTTATATTGTCATTAGCTCACAAACATAAAAACACTACAGCAGCTTCTTAGAGAACAAAATTAAAAAACATGTTCTACCATCATTTTATCTATGATCTCAGTAAATTATATTTTACTAACCTTCTTTATTAGAAAAACTGGTTTACAATCTCTTATTTTATTACTGTACTGTGGAAATTGGATTTTGGTTACCTATTTTTTTACTGCCTTCATATTGTACAATGAAACCAAAGTTGCCAAAGTTAGTATTCGGTGGGTTCTACTACAGATAAATTTAAAATTAAAGCAATGTATTGGACTACATCCCATTTGGCATAATAAGTTAGTTACCTCATTTTAGAGCATGCTTATATTTAATCTATCTTTTGGGAATACTTTTATGATTATTTTATCTTAACCTTACTGTGATGTTCTACTTTACATTTTTGTACTCATAAAATTTCTAAAATATGATCCTACTCTTGTAAATGAATAGATTGCTAAAAAGAAACTGCATAATCTTACCCTCACACTTTTTAACTTGAAAAAATTGCTTCTCGCCCCTTAAAGCCAATGATATCTGAACAAATTGGAAACTCTGGATCACTTTCCCACTCATGCCAACGTGAATGTCAATATAGCCTTTGCTTCTCCATGTCCAAAATCACTCAATCTCAATTCATAAGTTCATACAGCCACTGTCAATTAACCAAATGAATTGGGAAAAAGTCTCAAATTTCAAATTATTGTACACAGTCCAGGCAAGTTTGGGAACCAACAAAAATAGCCCCTTTCAACAAAATTGATTAATCATAACTGCAAAGATTATTAAACATCATGCAAAGACAGTTCGTTTGTTGTTGATTCTATCTACTGACACTTTATAGCTTGTACAAAAAACAAATTGCTCTCCTTCAAGGCTGTTTCAATAGAAAAAACTATTTTAATGACAGTTTTCCTCGCACAATAATATAGTCCACCTTCAAATACTGAACAGTACAGTTTGGAATTTGAGCATATGTTACACTTGATACATTCTCATTACAGAGCTTCTCGTAAATATTTTCTCTTTTTGCTGCCACTATACGGGTACTTCTAGTTCTAAGAACAAATGAATGTATGCCACCTGCCTCTCAAGCTGTAAATGCAATTTATATGTTGGATCAGCTTCATATGTTAATAGAATCCTCTTTAAAAAGCATCATGCATTCATTTAAATGCTGATTCTTGGAAGTTTTGTGCAATTTTCTGTACAATGATTTGCCTCTTTACAAAGCATCATGCATTCATTTAAATGCTCATTATTGGAAGTTTTGTGCAATTTTCTGTACAATTATTTGACCATAGCTTGTGGTAACCTGTGTCTGTATGAAGTTTGAGTCTCATTCGCATTATGTCGTGGGAACTACCAAGTAAAACATAAAATATAATCCCAAGAACTCTCCCTATTTCACCATCCACAACCTCTTCGGCGTACCTATTGCACACTAGGGTGCCATTGCTGAAATAAGTATCAATTAAAAATCTAGTGAGCTTGGTTTCACGCCCAGAGAATTCCATTCCCGCCCTAACAGATATTTCTAGTGTTGTGATTTATTACAAAACTTTCATTTAAGCATGCAAATCAAATATTTATAACTATATACTATTCTAAGAATTATTATACTTAAGATATAGAGCAAAGTTGGGTTCTCAGAAAGGACGATTTATAAGGAAAAGTATAGCAAAGCCTTGAGAGAGAACAAATCTGGGCCTTGTTGGAAAATCGAGGCCATGCAAATTAAAGTCCATTTATCATACATAAATCTCGAGAGGATAAAAGAAATGCATAGGTAAAGATTATATAAGAATTCTCATGCGCATGCATTATTTATCAGATAATTAGAGGCATCTTTAAACAGTTCATGCATATGCTTTGGCTTTAGAGGTAAATTATAACTTATTCATCCCGTTTATTTAAAATTACAACAGGAAATCTCCACACTATACAAAGGAATTACGCTGAACTATTATGTTAAATACATACAAAACTAAGATACTAAATGTAAGGCGCAGAATATGAACTCAAATTAAATCTTCTGATCAAGTTTGCTCAGTAAATATCATTAGAAGAAGACTGTGCGCGAATTTAAGCAGGAAGATCTGTAGTGTATAATATTTAACCTTTCACCAAAATAAGGAAATCGACATCTAAGTCAGGAAATAGAGATTCTAAGGAGACTACGCCCAGTTCTAAAGTATAGATCATAATAAAATCATTGAAATAAGCCTTCAGGTTAGATACTCGCCTACAGGAGGACGGACATCTTTCATATGGAACAAGATAAAAACATATGGAAAACAGTGTAGCTAGCAAGAATAAATAAATATAGTTGCAGACAATGTAGCAGTTACCAAGAATCGAAACTATTCTTAAAGGATATGTAGATTCGTTCTATAGAACCGCAAATAAGAGAAAATACATTAAGGAGAAAGCTGCACACAATCATACTGGAGAGATAATATTTAAACCATATACTAAAACCTACAGGTGATATTCAATAAAATTTCTAGCATAATTAATGCGTATTCACAATGATCCATGAATACCATGAGGCCTTCGTTTGTTCTACAGTTATCTAAATGCTCAAATTAGGAATTTTATTAATATCTACTTTTGATAATAAAAGAAAGTCTTTATTCGTTACCTAAATTTTTGAACTCCATCTATTACTATCATTTCACAGCCAGATTAAGGACGATTTCGAATCTGGTATACTATAATTGCTATATGTTTATATTCATTTCTACTTTAAAGTTCAAATTCTCTTCTAATCTATTTCTTTGTGTTTTGTGCAGGTTCAGCAAAGCAATTTCTTTATAAATCAACAATTTCTGCAATAAATTTCTAGAATTTAAACACAAGATTTTAAAATCAAGAAGAAAACCTGTTTAAACTTGATAACTGGCTGAAAACAATTCTCTGAAAACTTCTGTCAATTCCGCAATCAATTCACCAGACTTCCACGTAGATATACAAATCAACCCAGCTTCAAAATTACGCTTGTAAACAAAATCTTAAGAGAAAATTTCTTCTGAAACAATTGTTGTACAAAAATTCTCTAAAAACTGCTGCTGTCAAAGTTTTTCCAAATTCTTCCCGTCAATGTAAAATTGCAACCCAAAAGATATACATGCAAATCACTCTCAATCCTAGAAACTTAACTAATAAATCATTATGTATTCTAAATAGATCAATCAGTTTAACTTATTCTTTAAAATATCAAAACAGATCTTTAACTACCAATCAAAGATTCATATCTTGTCGAAAATATCTTTCCTTGAAAATATCTATTTCTCATAATTCAAGTTTACACAATTAAATCAACAATATAAATTTAATTAAATACATTTGCAAAGAGAATAACTTTCACTTTCAAATTTGATAACTTATTTAATTTAATTTAATAAATTAAATCATAAACATTTATAAATGCATTAACAGACATTTTTTAAAATTAAATATTAATTCACAAACACAAAACAATACAAACGAACAAGACAGAATAAACTGGACAACAACATGGGGTAACACATAGATACTCGTTCGATAAAGAACGATGGTTCAAAAAGGACCTGTCAATACCTCCAACAACATAATTTTATTAAGTTAGGGTACGCTCAAACCTGACAAGCAGGTGGAGCCGTTACCTGGTACCTGTGTCTGCAGGAAACATCAACATTAAAACATATATATACTTATGTTAGAAAACAAACCATGAAAAAGAATTGCAGTGTAGCAAAGTACTCACGAATGAGTAATTCTACACTGTCTTCTTCACCGACACAGACGAGCAAGATAAATCATAAGCAATCATCTCAACATGATAACCAAATGAAAAGTCATAAGCAAATAAACCATATCACATATGTGTCTATCTCAGTATCATCAAACAAACACAATCCAGATAATCAGAATGTCAATGTATCATCCACGAAATACAAAACAACATAGTATCATAGTAAACTAAAACATCTATCAAGAAAAATAAAACTAAACAGAGTGTCGAAACTGGAGGGACACTACAGTTTACAATTTTCACAATTATCTATTAATTGCAGCAAGTTGAAGAGAGTTTTATCAGAGTTTATTTGCAGGTTGTGAAGAAGGATTGTTGAAGGAAAGGAAGCATATCAATCAAGGATTGATACAGTGTTATTGTAATCTTATTCTAAGGTTAAATAATACAAGCACTATTGATTCTAGTGGTGGATTTTTTTCCTAAAAGGGTTTCTCCACGTATATGTTGTGTCACTTCTATCTTCTTGTCTCATTCTTCTACAATCTTTTGTCTCTTTCTACAATTGGTAAAATGAATCTAAATATATAATCATCCTCAAAGATTTGTAACAAAGAACACTTATATTAAATCTACAGTCTCATAGTTTTACAAGATTTAAAGCTACATTATTACCTCCATTTTTCAACAAGAGAGAGAGGGAGAGGAAAAGATTGGGAGAGAGGGGGAGAGGGGGAGAGAGAGAGG
>VDFB02240467.1:0-15135 GCA_007258455.2 Sequoia sempervirens
CCTGTTTTTGTTATCAATAATAACATTCCTCCATGGATATCAATAAAGAGGGAGCACATAATGTTGTCAATGATTGTTCCAGGTATTTGTTTACATCAATTTTCTTTAACATAGTAACATCTCATTTGTCTTATTTGTTGCATAATGACTTATATTTTTTTTATTCAATAGTTATGTACATTAATTTATATATATTGCGGTAAAATGGTTATAATAATTATGTAATGTTTATGTTCATTCAACTAGGTAAGTACCAAGTGAAAGATATGAATGTATATATCGAGCCTCTTATCGACGAGTTACTAAAGTTATGGAATGGAATCACTATGTATGACGTCTCCAGACCAATAGGACAAAGACAATTTCAATTCCATGCAATGCTTGTATGGACAATTCATGATGCCCTAGGGCTAACACATTTTTGTGGTACGTTATAACGTTCAACTACACTTTAACAATATTTAATTTGATGGTAGATATCATGCATGTTTAAAAATAATTTATTCATTATATAATTAAAAAATTGACATATTTAATCCAATTATATATATCATCTTGCAGTCTTCAAACAAATGGAAGGAATTTGTATGTCCAATTTGTGGTCAAAGATGAAATCTCGTAGTTCAACAAGTTTAGAGGCAGTGTTTTGATGAGTATAGACACATCCTCCGCAAAATCGCCATTATCAAACTCTTTGAAAAGAGCATCTTTTCAATGGGAAAGAGGAGACTACATCAAAACCACAAAGAATGTCACCTAGCCTATGGAAGTTGGAATATAATAGAATTAATCATCAAGGTTATACATCAGATCAAATTGTTTATCTATCATATATGATATGTTTTGAATTTATATTTTTATATTGTGTTGTGTTTACTCATGTTGTAATTGACAATGATTGTCATTATTAATTTGTTTAACTTATATGCTTCATGAAGGTCGTCAAGGCATTAATGGTGACTTCACGAGGTGAAAAGTTATCACGGACATAATTAGTAGGTTGCCCTATAGGCCCAGGTTAAAAGTGTGCATTTTTTGATTTTAATGCATGTAAAGGAATTCCTTAGAAGCGTTGGTGGAAATGTTGGATGGAAGGCATGACGAAAAAAATTATCCAAAATTTGTAAGTGACATTTAGGAAGCCAATTATACAAATGAAAAATGTCATTCAATTAAATAGTGATGGAACAAAATTATTATAAGTGTCAGCCTGTAGTTTATTAATATAAAAGCAACAAAAGCAATGCTATAAAAGAAGTCATACAAAAAAATTGATTTCTCACAGGATTTGCTGCGAACATAAACAATATAATAACAAAGAAAGGTGAATTTAGGTCAGGGATGAAAATGCATGATTAGCATACCTTCATTAAGGTAATTATTCTGGTATATTATATACACTTGTATAATGCATGTACTTTTCAGTGTATTGTGTTTACTACTTTTGGAAAAATAATGAAAAGATCATTTTATAATTGTTGCAGTATGTTCTACCTCTATCTCTCCCAGACAACTTTGACAACAATGTCAAGCAAGTTATATATGATCTTGGAAAATACAGAGATTTGTTCAATTCACTGTATACATCTTATAATTTCCATTTGTTTTACTTGTTATGTAATATACTATGTATTTTTGTTAAATCTCGTTAATATATTTGCACTTTGAATCACTTGTAGATGGCTGGGTATGTGCGGGATCATGATGGGCCAAAAAAGTGGCAATATTATGGGTATTTGTAGGGTATGTGGCTGATGACTTTTTTTTACCCAAAATTGATGAAATATAAAGGGTTTTTAGAGGATATTCTTAGCTTTCCACCTATATAAATTATGCTTTAATATGAATTTAATAAATAATTATTATTTATTTTCTATTAGAATTATGACTAAAGTCCTGATCAATAGGCTAATTGAAAAACATCTATAACTTTCAACCGGTATTACATTTTTTGAATCCGAAACATGCGTAACATTCTATGCATCACATAATATAGGATTAAAAAAATAAAAATTAAATTCATGAAGTTTTGACTGACGAGGAATTCACGGTGAGTGGGACATACGAGTTTTTATATTTTAAAATTTGTATAAAAAATTCCATAATTAATTATTTACTTGGAAAAAATTACAAAAAATATGCATCACATCGGGACATGGAGTCCCTGTATACTTATATGATCTTACTAGCAAAATATTATCATTTTATTATGGTTGGGGTGGTTAGACGGACACCTACTTCTTATTTTCCCTAAAATTTAAATTACTACTACATGAAATTTCAAAATTTCACCAAATGAATTTTATTTATTTTAAATAAGCTAGTTTAGAAACTATTTCAATTTTTCTAAAATTCTATTCTTACATATTTGTACGAGCTAAATATAGATAAGCTTATTCAATTTTTATGTCAAGAGTTGCCTAACATTGATTTTTTTTCAGGGTACACTTAAGGGCCTATTTTTTCCATGACATGATCCTCCACATACCAGAATATCTATCCTAAAGAAATCCATAAAGAAGATATAAATTATTGGAAGAGAAAAATTCCTCATCTAATGTGTGAAATGTAAAAGTGTCTACCTTCGACATTTTTCAATGCACAAGAACACTACCTCATACACCAAGTTGAGATTGAATTGTGTGGACCTATACACTCAAGGTCAATGTGGATGGTTGAGAGGCACTTGAAATTTTTGAAGGCTTTGGTTAGACAAAGAGCACATCCTGAGGGTTCTATGGTGGAGGGATATATGGTATACCAGACCATGGTGTACATTAGTGAATATCTTCCTAAGTTTGCAGCAAAGATCCATGTAGATCGCATTTGGGATCCCAATTCCATTAACAAATTCAAAGGGGAGTACCTGTTAGGGAAAGGTAGATTGAGGAAAGTGAGAGGTAATTATAAGATGGTCATGGAGATTAATTGGAATACATTTTACATATGGTTTTTATGTATATTATACTTATTTAATTTTTAATCTTCAATATACATCAATTATAAATTAAGGTCGCATACTGTGGTATTTAACTAATTATACGTCATTTGTGAATTTCAATTTTTTTTGGTACAATTGGTCGAGAGCCGGATGCACTACATTTGTACGTAACCAACTAATTATCCCTTTAATGGTTGACGTGTATGTTGGTTCTTTTTACAATGTAACCAGTTTTGTCTTCTAATATACCTATGGAATTGCTAATTCCAATCGAAGGCAGCTCAAAGGACCTGGACCAATTGACGAGGACTTTAAAATTCTCCTACACTTCGGGCTTTGCAAGATCCAGGAGGGTGATCCCTTAATGTGTTTACAACCTCTACACCATTATTATAAACAACATTAACAATAGCAGATGATCTCACTTAATAGCTCAACACGATAAGATAATATCAACTAGAATTGACTATTCATAGACAATATCAACTATCTGGAGCATGAGATAACTAAACACATTCCATTGTCTAAGATAGTCAATGATTTGCAATTTGTAGTAAGCTTTAGGCAAAGACAAACAAATACTGAACTACACTAATAATGACAACTTAGATCAATGCCATATATCCATTGCAGGAGTCAAATTTATATGCATCTAGAGGTTTATAACAAATTTAATACATCACATATAAGATCCCTAAAAATATTGCATTACAATTTCATCAGTATGCATTCTAACCCAGGACTATTTATCAGATCCTTATACAACACATATCTGCCTATAATCCCATTCAAGCATTTTGATTAATTCCTTGAATTAAAGCTAAAATAGAATCATACACACCACAACAGTGAGATGGATAAAACAACCCTTAGTTATTTCATTCAAAGTTCAGATATGCATGTACAATGGAGAGACATGAGCTCGAATTTTTATTTCAACTCAAATGCTAGTTTTGTTATACAACATTAAATCTCTATGAACTCAAAACCTATTACATAAGGAATCAAAACCTAAATTGCATTTCTCTAAAACCATCGGATATGCAAAACATATCTCCTTATAATCCCATTCAAGCATTTTAGTTAATTCCTTGAATTAAAGCTAAAATAGAATCATACACACTACAACGGTGAGCTGAATGAAACAACCCTTAGTTATTTTATTCAAAGTTCAAATATGCACATATAATGGAGAGAGACGAGCTTGAAATTATCATTTCGATTCAAATGCTAATACTGTTATACAACATTAAATCCTCATGAACTTAAAACCTAAATTGCATTTCTCTCTAAAACCATTGATCTTTACAATCAGCTCTGCAACTTCGCCTAGACTCGATCAAAATTATCTAACTTGCTAACCCATACTTCTGGCCTTGAAATACTTCTTATAAAAAAATGAAGGAGCAAACAAGCTTCGGGATAGAAAGTACACACATCACTAGCCGATTAGAGCACCTGATGATATTCCAAAAATTGTTACAACTGTAATAATCCTAGAGCATATTCATGTTCATCATGTCGACTGAGGAAAGTTGATGCAATTCAAAAACCACAAGAAACCCATATCAAGAAAGTCATCAATACAAAACTAGGGCCGTTGTAACCGCAAAATCAAATTTTCCACCTGTCCATAGTCCACTCTCTTTTACTCATCATCATTCAAATACTTAGCTACCCACTTCTGGTATTCTTCATTAGTAAGCCAGTTAAAATTAATCACTTCATTTACCTTAGTACTATAAGGCATATACTTTACCACTACCTGATTCACATCTCTTTCAAAAGACTCCAAAAATGAGTTGGTACCAATAATCTTATCCATACAACTCACCAACAAATCATAATCTGAGTCATCACAAATTAATTTAATTTGATTATTGATGACCTTATTTGCTTGATCCTGCCATTGTTGGAGTGTTCTGATTTTTCCCATCTCATCAATTATATTAGGTAACAATGTGTTACCCCAATCATTGAAATTCTTTACCAACTCTTTAATCTTCCTACTCAAATCATCTGGTAGGGTTTGAAAACCTTGTAATGATTTTACTAACACATGAGTAGGCTTCAATGATTGGGGCCTATTATTTATATCAAACCTTGAGGCTTTATTTATGATATCCAGATCATTGGCCCTAGGGATCCAATTTTTAATTATTTGTACCACTACCTCTTGATCCCTATCAATATTCTTTATTGCTTCCAACAAAAAAGAATATAAAGAATGTATAGATTGCAATTTACTATCTACCCCTTTATTTAAGTGCTCCAAAATAGTAGTAACAATCTCCTTTTCCTTTGAAAGAAATCCCTCCTTTGTTATCCTTAATGATGTTTGTAATTCATCAATTTTCTATATGAGCTGCCTCTTCTTTGGATCAACAGAGCACTTAGTTTCTTCATCAATTTGTTCTAAAGGATGGGTGAGAGCAGGATTCTAAATGGGAGACCCTAGTGTGGAAACATTTGGAGAAGCAGGAGGCATTGACCCTGCTGTGGGAGGTAATGTACTGGTTCCTGGAGCATTTGATGTTTCCCCAATCTGTCTGTATCTGAACCTTTCCACTTCAATTTCCAATTCAACATTTCTCTGTTGTATTTTACTATATTCTTCAATCAAAATGTTATACTTCTCCATTAGGCTTTTCCTTTTAGCCTCCTCCCTTTCAACAGTCCTTTGGGCCAATTTGGCCACATTTACAGTTAAATTAGTGGCCTCAGTGGTTGCAGTCTCTGAAGCTCTCTTTATTATTAATCCTCCTCTAAAATTTGGATTAATATCAACAATATTTGATTTTCTCCCTTGTGGAGCCAATGCCCAAATTGCCAAGGTCTCATATTCTTCACTGAAAACATAGTTTTGCAATGCTGCCTTAACCTCTTCCTCAAAATCTTGAAAATGATTCTTGCACTTCATAATAGCATTAAAAGCTACTGCATCTGCAATATCCCACTCAGAAAAAATCAATACACTAGCCTGACTCACGAGTTGTCTTCCTTTTTCAGGAGTGACGTTCTTGAACTCTTCCATCAATTCAACTTTTACTTCTTCATCATTCTCCTGGTATGACCTGTCAGGCCTTAGTTCTCTTCTCTCCCTGCATTTATCTTGATACTCTTAAAATTCCATTCTCTATGCCAATTGTAAGAATATAGGAGTTTTCACAAATGTATTATCATCTAAAAACTCCCTGCATGCTTCCATTCTTGCATCTTGCACACTTTTACCTTTCATATCTAAATTAGACAAAACCAATTCAGCAGAGCTAGGAGGGGAAAGCATACCAACCTGCATGTCCTGATCAATAACAATAATTTCATCTTCCAGATCCTCATGTGGGTGATTAGTTCTCTGCCTCTTAGGGCTTGGCTCAGATGGTGGTGATGGGGGACTATCTTTTGGTGATGACTCTAAATCAATGATCTTAATTTCCCCAGGTACTTTGAATTTTGGACTTGGTCATGGATGCGCCTTCATTATTTGCTTCCCCTTCCTATCTACTTCCTCCTCATCACTGCTACTATCATTTTTCCTTCTATAGATGGGTCACTTTTTTGTAGGCTAGTATACTGGCCTTGTTTCAATTGGCCCAACACTTTGTTCTTGCATACCCAGACTTAGCCTTAAATTTATCTTTTTAGATCTCAAGGTGTCCATAATCTCCTTGAAGTTCTTCATTGGAAAATAAATTTTCTTATGGTATGGACTGAACTCCAATAGTGGATCATACTTCAGATCCATTTCATGCACAACATCCAGTAGCTTACTATAAGCTATCTATTTCTCCTTGTTCAACTCCTGCTTATTTAGATCAAATTCATTTCTAATCAGGTCCTTAGGGAAGTTGAACTCATGTGCAAATTTTCCAGCTTTTATTATTTATCTGAAAAGAGCAAAGAAACCCTCAGGATCATGTTGTCACCTTGGACCACATATCAAATGGTAATCAACAAAGAATTTATCAAAATGTGTCCAGCCTCCCTTTGAAAATACAAAGTTAGACACCAATGTATAATCAAGGAAGAATGTTCCTTTCCCCCTTCTAGTGAGGTTGTCTTCATGAATACAACCTATCTACCACATAACTTCTGCAAACCCTACTTTTGGTGGCACATTGTATGGCAGTATGTGAGGGGCTCCCTGAAATCCATATACTCTTAAGATAGTGCTGACTGGGTATGGGATAATGTCACCCCAGTTATGGTAAATCCTCAAATTTGGCTTCCTCCCCTTTGGCCTAAGAAAATCATGCAATTCCTCGGGGATCATAGGTACATTCACCATCAATGTAGCCCTTAATCTAGAAGTAAAACAATTATCAAATTGCACATAACTAGTGCTTTCCTTATTATAGGATAAATCTGTAGCCCATATCTATACTGGCAACCTTTCTCCATCAACTGATTGCCTTAATTTCATCTTCTCAGAAAAGAAATCAGCATTCCTAAACAGAAAAATATGCATCAACATAAAATACCAAAAGAATTGAGTACCAGTATCATTTTTCTATAGCTTCGACAACCCTTCATGTATCCTCTCATCCAAGAAAGAAGCAGTCATATGTCACAGAGAAGTTAGGGTGTTGTATTTGCACCCCCATGAACATGTACACAATAGGCATTACTGCACCAGGACTAAAACCCAAAATATGACATAATGAATAGAAAGTGGCCAGGAAAGGTTTTGCAAAATAATTCAATCTGAAAGGTTCCTAGTCACTAGGGCTGATATGAAATTGTGAACCTCCTACCCTGACCAGATGAGGTGGAAGCAACTTAGCCCTAAAAAGAGATTTCAACTTTCCATACTCTTGCTTCATTTCCTCAAGATTGATAAGAAACAAGTCTTCACTCGGCTCACTCAAATCAAAAAATTTTTGGATATCTTCTCTGTTAATTTCTAGTAGCACCCCTCCATCATTATCCCTAATTACCCATGTAATAGGGTCATACCTCGTGGCCACTACCCTAAGTAAGTCCACATTAGGGAATACATTTGGTACAACCAGCTTCCCCATGTCATACATCCATCCATTTGAAAAAGGGTGAGGAAAATTCCTCTATCTATACCACAATCTAAACATTTCTAAGCTGGTGAGAGGAACCTTAGCATCGACAGTGTTGGAATAATTACACACTAACCCCTCCCCTAGGGTTTTCCCTCGCATCAACACTACACCTTTCCTTCTATCATTCGTTGATAATGGAAATTGATCCAAGAAATCATCGTACAAGTTTCTTTTCAAATATTCAATGTGGCCAGAGTGCTACTTGGTTGGTGTCATCTTGGACAAACTAGGGCTTCGTTACAATGTTACACTTCAATTAGCTAGGACTAAGCAGAGATAGGAAACTATAGAGTAAAAAACTACAATTCCTCACAATTTATGATTAAACTATAGCCTTAACAAGAGATTTTAATAAGCTCAACGACAAGCATAGCAAACCCCTTTCCCAAATTTAGGTGCAGAATGACTAGGAGGCACAAAAAATAAAATTACGGCTCTTTTCACATAAACTCCAAATTCTGGATGCAGTGGCTCACAATTTCACCTTTGGCTCAAACTGTTTTCATGAAATAATTTGATGCTTTGTGATACAAATGAGGTAGGAAAATTGATTTTATGTCAATCAAATCTAGCCAATAAATGTCTCATCCGCCATTAAAGCTCATTTGTGGGCTGCACGAATGGCTCCAACCACATTTGATACAAATTTAAATTTGAACTGTTGATCCTCTAGTTTGATCAAATCATAGACGACCACCTTCAAAACAGGCTGAAATAATCACCAACACGGAAATAAGGGGCCCACCATGCCATACGCCACAAATGAAAACCACATGGCAGTTGCCCGCAATACCACAATCCCTCGATTAACCATCGTGGGATGGCGGGAAACTGTTGATCCTTCTCATTAGAGATCCTGCTCCTTCAAAAATGGTCGTCGTCCTTTCCGTTAACTATCAACAACTTTTCCCACAAAATTATAACATCCACATTGAAATAAAGCATGTGCATCTCACAAGCACTTTAGTAATCCAACCCTTAACACATTTAGAACCAGCTAATGCTTCCTTCACTCTTTAGACCTCATCGGATGAGACACATGGCAAGCGCCTGTGATATTGCGATCCTATAATTCCTGATCGCGGGATGGCGGGCATTGTTGATCTGCAGGAAATAGATCAACGACAATGCTAATTCAACCCTCTACAAAATAAAAGCATCAACGACCACCTTCAAAATAAGCTGACACAATTGCCAACATGGTGATAAGGGGCCCACCTTACCATACACTACAAAGGAAGTCCACGTGGCGGTTGCTCGCGATATCGCAATCCTGAAACTTCTAATCACGCGATGGCGGGCAACCGTTGATCCTGAGCATCAATGACCTCGTTCATTTAACACAGTCGCCAGCCATGTCGTTAACCTTTGAGCAGCTTTTCTAGTGAGATTTTAACATATCCGTCGATTTAGAACATGGGCATCTTGAGAACACTTTAGTAATCTACCCCTTAATACATTTAAAGCCGGCTAGTGTTTCTTTTACTCTTTAGGCTTCATCGGATGAGACACGTGGCGCCCGCCCATGATTTCGCAATCAACCCAAGCACCATTGCAGGATGGCAGGGAACAACTCAAATCAAATGGTAGTTGGTCAATGATAGCACAAATTTGATCCCCCGGATAGGAAACGTGGCGCCTGCCCATGGTTTCACGATCCTTCAATTCCCAATCATGGGATGGTAGGCACCATTGATATATATAGGAAATAGATCAATGACATCACTAAATCAACCCTTGCAAAAATAAACATTCATTAAAAGAAGAAGTGGGCATTACTAGGCATACGACAAATAAAAAAATTATATTTATAGAAGAAAAATAAAATAAATTTACAATTTGTTTTATAATTTCACTTTTAACTTTAAATGTATGTTCACTCATTTAAAGTTGTATTTTTTTTACAATCACATTTTTATTTTAGATGTTTGTTTATAAAATATAAAGATGCATTAAAAATATATTAGAAATATTTATCTTTATATTATATAGCATTGATAACATTAAATTAACATAGAATAATTTCACAATATCACTTAACCAATCAAGAAAAATTTAATCATTACTATGCAACATTATTCTCATATCAAACTAACAAATAAACATTGAAAACAAATTTATTTTTTTATATTATAACATTCATAACTTAAACTTTTTATACACAATATCAAGTTAATTATAAAAAACACATAAAATTATTTATAAGCAACTTAATTTTTTTAACAATTTAATAAAATATAATTTAATATAATTAAGAAAAATTAAATAAGAATTATAGATAAATTTATGAAATATTGATTTACTTATCAAAAAAAAATCAATTATAAATTTACTTATTATGAATAAGTTACTTACCAATCTATTTTAACCATCAAGGAAAAATTAATTATTATTAGTTAAGGACATTATTGGCACATCTTTTAAAACTGACAAATGGGTTAAGGTTCAATTGGTATTCAATTTGGGTTAGGGATCAATTACGGTTATAATTCAATAAGGGTTTAATTAAGGTCAGTGTTAAGGTTAGTCTTAAATTAGGGCTAGGATTGCAGTTAGGGTTCAATTAAGGTAAGGGTTATTGTCTATTTTAGGGTTAGGGTTCAATTAGAGTTCTCTAGGGTTTGATACAATTAGGGTTAGGTTTCAACAATACCTAGGGTTACGATTATAGTTCAATTAGTGTTAGAGTTAGGGTTATAATACAAGTTCAATCAGGTTAGGGTCAAGGTTTAATTAGTGTTAGAGTTAGGGTTGCAATAATAAAATTTTCTATAATGATAATGGAAATACATTCAATTAGATTCATATACAAATGCACAAATAAGAATTGGTAATTAATAATTCTCTAGAACTAAAGTTATAATAAAAAATACAATCCTTAGCTTAATCATTTGTTCTTTGTTAGGGTTGGGATAAGAATTTAACGAGGCCAATCGAGACTTAGGAAATAAAACCTTGCAGAGGAAATCAAGTATTAAAATCAAAGTTGGGTTTTAATTTTAATCCGGTGACATAAGCCTAAGCCATTAACCCCAGTGGTCATGTCGCCAACGGCTTAACCGAAGCCTTTCATTAAATACTAACTATGCAATGTGTAGATTTTTCAGATTCAAAGATATGGGAGAAGATCTTGATCGTACCCCACCAACTCACTCCCTCTACCCCATATATCTCTCCCACTCCCTCCCTCTTTCCCTCTTTCCCTCTTCAATCTTCATATTATGTTTCTTTTCCTTCTAATTTTTCATTTTAAATGAAAAAACTTGGTTTTACACCTCATTTAAGTCATTTAATCCTTGATTTTTGTCTCCAATAGATTTATTTAAAACTATAGATACCATCCAATTGAATTATGAGATTCCTCTCTTCTTCTATTAGGATGTAAGAAAAATCATTTGAGAGGTCTTTTTGGATCTTAGCCATTCTAGTTTCAAGGAGATCCTTTCTTTGAAAAGGTTTCTAAAGACTTGGACATTCCACTCTTTTAGTCTGAGTTTTATGAATTTTAACTTTCGATTGAATATGCACATCTAAGTGCAATGATCAACTGTTTGGGTGAGCCAAAAGTCAGTGACAACCATTCCTCTCTCTCTCCCCTTCCCCTCTCTCATAACTCATAAAGAAGTGACATAAGTATTTTTTTGTTTCAAATAAAATATCACAACTCTCCACTATAAGTATATCATTTAAAAAATAAAATGCTCATTTAATAAAATAAGACACTTATTGAAACAAGTGTTGTTATCATAGTGAAAAAATATTGTTCTTATCTGTACAACAATTCGGGTAGCAATGTACAAGCATTGGATAATTTTATATTAATAGTTTGTCCTATGAAAAATATAAAAGGTGAGCACAATAAATAACATGTATTTTCCCATTAAATGTGAAGGATTTTCAAAAAAATTTAGTGTTCAACTATTGGTCCATTTTTGTTCAGGATAAGTTGTATTTTAAATCATTGTGTTGTTTTTATAACAAAAAATAGATTTTTTGTGTTCAACTATTAGTCCATATGTGTTGAATATAAAAGGTAGAGATATCAAATATTTATGGTTATCAATAAGTATTTGTCCTCTCTCTCTCACTCACTCTCTCTCTCTTTCACTCCCTCTATCTCTCTCTCTACCTCTCCCCTTCTTCCCCTCTTCCCTCTCTCCCTTCCCCCTCCCTAATTATTTCTCTATATATATATATATCTCCCTTCCCTCTCTCTCCCTCTCTTAGGTATTTCTCTCTCTCTCCTCCCTCTATCTCTCTCCCCTCCACCCCTTAACCTAAACCTTAAACCATCTACCCTGTACCTTTAACCCTCCCACTCCCTCCTATCTGTCTCCCACTCCCTCACTCTCTCTCTCTCAAGTATCTTCAATATCCTACCCCCTCTCCCTCCCTTAGGTCTCTCTCTCACTCACTCACTCCCTCTATCTCTCTCCCCTTAACCCTTAACCCTTAATAAACCCTCTACCCTCTACCCTTAACCCTCCCTTCATGTATCTCTCTCCCACTCCCCCTCTCTCTCTCTCTCTAGTCTCTCCCTCCTACCTCCTCAACCATAAACCATTAAAGCTTCTATCCTCTACCCTCAACACTCTTCCCCTCCCTCTTCCCCCTCCTAATTCTCTCTCTCTCTCTCTCTCTCTCTCTCTCTCTCTCTCTCTCTCTCTCTCTCTCTCTCTCTCCTCTTCCCTCTCCTTCCCCTCTGTTCTTTCTCTCTCTATATATATATATATATATCTCCCTTTCCCCTCGCTCTCTCTCCCTTTCCCTCTCTCTCCCCTCTCTCTGCTCCACCCCTCCACCTCCCTAGTGCTCTCGTGTATGGGGAGGGAGTAAGAGGAAATAAAAGAGAAATAGAGATAGAGATATAGAGTGGGAGAGATGGAGGGAGGGAGAGATGGAGTGAATGAGAGAGAAAGGGGGGAGAGGGAGAGATAGCTCAATAGATAGAGGTGGGAAGAGGCAGGAGTGACATAGATATTGGGAGATATAGAGATATAGAGAGCGATAGGGAGAGATATATCAATCACCCTCCCTATATATCTATCTATTCATCCTTATCTCTTTATCTCTCTACCCCTCTCTATCTCTTTGTCTCCCTTTCTATTTGTATGTTTGTCATTATCTCCCTCTCTCTCTATATTTTCTTCCCTATATATATTTATCTTTGCCTCCTTAAGTGTGCAATGGGTACATTGAAGAGGTCTTAAGGAGAACTATCATATCTTTAATCAAATGGCATGCTACCTTGAGCATAACTCCCCAAGGACACATGGCATCCTTGGATTGTTGACATGAAACAACCAATCAAAATTTAGTTTCTCTCTCTCATATTAATATATATTACTATTATATTAAATATATATTATATTAATTATATTAATTATATTTTGTATTATATAAAAATATACTTATTACTAATTATTAATTATAATAATTTTATACGTATTTAATAATTTTGTTAAAGAATATAATATCTAATTATAATAAGTTGAATAATTATATTATTTATTATGTAAAATATGGCTAATATATACTTAACTATATTGTAGAATATTAAAACCTAGCTAAATGGTGCCAAAATTTTGAACTTAATTAACATAATATAAAAGCTAACGAAACTAGGTTGTAGCTCGTCAAATTGGAGAAGTGAAAGGTCAATGCCAGCGTCGAGGAAGAGTTTGGAGTAGTGAAAACAAGGTCAATGCTAGCGCCGAGGAAGAGTTTGGAGGAGTGAAAAAAAGGTTAATACCAGCACTGAGGAAGAGTTTGGAGTTAAAATAAGGTCAATACTAGCGTCGACAAAGAGTTTGGAGTGAAAACAAGGTCAATATCAGTGCCGAGGAAGATTTTGGAGGAGTGAAAACAAGGTCAATACAACGCTAAGGATGAGGTTGAGGGAACTCATGGAAAATCGATGACCAAGGGGCAATGAGTACTGTAAGTTTGGCACCCCCATTCTCTTTTAACCTTCAATTTTCATGCCTAGTTTCCAAAGATCTTCTCGTACATTGGTACCCCCATTCTTGTAAAATGGTATAAGATAAGATAGAAAAAATAAAAATAAACATACAAAACATATCCACCTATAATCCCATTCAAGCTTGTTTTAATTAATTCCTTGAATTAAACCCCTAAGAAACAGAATCATCACAGGACCACAATAGTAGGATAGGCAAGAAACAACCATGATCATTTTATTCAAAATTCAAAATGTACAATGGAGAGACATGGGTTTGAGATTAATCATATCAATTCAAATGCCGATTACTATCATAAAACATCAAATCCCCATGAATTCAAGGCCTACTCTGAGAATGACTCAAAACCTAAATTGCATTTTCCTAAAACCATTAGACTTTAATTTTTCTCTGCAACTTCATCTAGACTTGACCAAAATATCTAACTTGCTAACCCATACTTCTGGGCTTGAAATCCTTCTTATAGAAAAAGGAGGAGCAAACAAGCATCGGCTAGGAAGCACATGTGTCACCAACCAATTGGACTGCCTTGTACTCTTCCTTCATCGGAGTTAGCTAATCAAGGAATTGATCACCTCCCATTCACCTTGACACTATAAGGTTTGTACTTAACTTCCCTAATTAGCCTCTTTCAAAAGACTCCAAGAATGAGTGAGATTGCTAATGTTTTTTGTCCATCTGACTCACCAACAAATCATGTCGGGAATTTACCCTATTTTTTTGAGTTTTGTAGTCCAAACATGATATAAAAGTGGCTCTTACACTTTTTGTATTTACTATAGCTTGTGTAAGAGGCCCCATGAATCTGTTGTAATTGTAGGATGCATGAATAGAAGTAGGATGAAATAAAGAAGGTATAGCTACTGTCCTCAAATAGTTTTGTGAAGAAAAGCATGTGAAATGAGAGGTTCAAGCCTAGGTTTCAACAAAGAAACATGTATGGGAGATATGAAGTTTTATGAATTTTTTATGTGTCTTGAGACCTAATGGGTTGTTTTACGAATACTTGAATATAAATGATACACACACACACACACACACACACACACACACACACACACACACACATATATATATACATGTATATATGTATTTTAAATGTAAATGTAAATGCAATTCTTGAAAGGATGCTCCTAGAACA
>VDFB02240468.1:0-14340 GCA_007258455.2 Sequoia sempervirens
GAATTTGTCATGACTTAGAAAACTTTTCATGACTACCTCTCTTCTTGGGCGCATCTCAAGACCTGAGGAGGAATTTACCAATACTTAGAAAAAAATTCCAACCTACTCCCCCACACTGGGCGCATTTGAGGGGCTAAGGAGGAATTTCTCTTCACTCTTCATTTTCATTGTCTCCTCCTGAGCTAGGGCGCATTTAAGGGGGCTGAGCAGGAAGTTTCTTAGACTTGGACATTTTTTAAGCTTGCTTGCCCTGGTTTGCTATATTTAGTAAGTTTCTGGTATTCAGTCTTCTGAAGCTTGGATTGATCTGAAATTTTAACTATAGAATCCTCATGACCTAGTTAATTTGTTCACATTGCCATCTTGTGTCAACTTGCTATTTATAGCCTGCTTTTGAGGGTGATTTACTATTTATAGTAACTGCTTGATTTCAGGACTTCCACAACTCCGTTTAACTTGAAATCTGACTAATGTGATCCTCATGGGTTGACTGGCCTGTTCACACTGTTGTCTCACGCTGACCTGCTATTTATAGCCTGTTTGAGAAGTGACTTACTATAAATAGTAAGTGCTCAGATTGCCTTCAAATTTTACTAGTGGATAGCTTAAAAGATACTGATCGCAGGGGGATACATCGTTTTTCAGAGATTCTGGCGTTTGACCCCTCATTTTGAGTCCCGAAGCTGGAAACCCTAATTCGACTTGCATGTTGCTCAAACAACCTCCATTTGACTCCATTTTTGTTGCATCTCGGTCTATGCGTGATACTGAAGTGCTGGGCAACTACTGGAGTGGTCTTGTTAAAAATAGTAAGTGTCTGAAAAAGTGACCAACTCTGCTTGCATGTTACCTTGTTGCGTAGCTCTTGAAAAACCCATGAAAAATATGCTGACATGTGCTGAAAAGTCTTGCATGCAAACCCTAAAAATAGCCTCTGAAGACAGCTCTTAAAAAAGGTCTTGATTCTGATTTGCATATTACATCACTGCAAAACTTTCGAAAACACAAAAAATATCCAGACATGCGTCGAAGACTCCAACATGCAAACCCTAAAAATAGCCTCCGAAGTGAAGACTGCTGAAAGTCATCATCTCATTTTGCATGTTATATCATTGTGTAGGTTTCGGAAAACCCAGAAATATTCTCCAAACATGCACTGAAAAACTTCGCATGCCAACCCTAAAATCTGCTTCTGAAGCCTGAGTTATCGAAAATCAATATCTCGGCTTGCATGTTGTATCATCGCGAAGGTCTTGAAAAACCCAGAAAGAATATCCAAACATGCATTGAGAAATCCAACACATAAACCCTAAAAATTGCCTTTGAAGTCAGACTACTAAAAATAGACAGTTGTCAGAATTCAGTAAAAATGGGATGGAAACCTGCTAGAAGCTTCCTGAATGTAGTGTCAAGCTCAGATTTCAATTCATTTACTCAATTTGACTTCAAACTGGCCGAAAGATTCAAAACCCTAATTTCTCAGACTTAGCCAAAATTTCAAGTTTAAGCTCAAAGACAGGCACATCCCCGGAAAGGTAAACAGTAGAAAGAGACAGAAAGAGAGAGACAAAACCAAAGCCAAAAGACGAGAACGGAGCAAAAATTAGGGGGTCCCCATTTTAAATGGGGTGATGTGTGAAAAGGTCACAACAGCTGAATTTTGTTGATGTGTTTTTCGTGACCGCACCAACACAGAATAAAGTTACCAACAGCGACTCTATCCTCTCTTGAACAAAATCTCTGCGTACTTCTAGATTACTGAAAGACCAGCCATTCAACTCAAAAGGTTTCCAGCTTCATCGTTGGATAATATACGATTGACGATGTGATTTGCTGGTATTTCAAGGGGACTTCGTAATTGTTCACGCCAAAGGGTTTTGAGTTGAAAGGATTTACAGAGTAAAACGTTCCTAAACTAACGAAATCACGAATCTAAATGGTTGCAGGGATAGAAGATGCTATGGACTAATCTACACGTGGGACGTGGAGGTAGATTTTCACAAGCCTCAACCAGATTCCGCTTTGCCTCACTTCGGACAGCTTCCACAGAACCGGTGCAATCTTCAAGGGGAGTAACTAAAGATATTCAAATTACAATTCAACAATGAAGACACCGTCACGACGACGCATACCAACATGAAGATCATAATCGAAGTTAAGTCCACAAGTTTCCAGTTGACCACGCAAGGCAAACTCACCATCAGCAAGCCCACTAGTGGTATGGATAGACGAAGTTTGCTCAAATTGAAGACCACTTTCCACAGTTACTATCTACTACTTGCATGAAACAAAATCTATTTACTTTACTTTAAAATCCTACTTAAAGTAGAAGGACGAAGAAACCTTACTAGCTACTCACAACAAAAGACGAGATCATCATCAATGAAAACTCTTTTTATTGAGAGAGTGTTCACAACAATTTCTTACAAAGCTTTAAATGAAAAACTTTCCTTCTTCAAACTATCCTACCAATCTATGCTACACTATCAGTCTTTCAGCTATTCTATGATCCTAATCTAATGAGGTACAAATGAGGGGGGATGCCCTTTTTATAGCTGGCCCAGTCCAATGGACGGCTCAAATTCAATTACAATGAAGGGCTCAGATTGAGCCACATAAACCCTAACCCTAAAAATTGCCACCAAGAAGAGTGGGGTAATAAATGAGCAATTAATGTCCACCATCTTCTAGAAAATTCCTACCTGTAAACATGTTCACACTGTTCTTCTTCCTGACTGCAAACTGGTTGAGTCTGATCATCATGGCTTCAATTTCTTGAAAGGGTATGGCAGGCACGTTCTCGATTTGACCCCAAGGCGACAACTTCTTTCTCCTGCTCGATGATGATTTTCTCCTCAACTGACATTCTCTAACTTTGAACTACATGAGGATGATTATTTCTCCACCCCTGATCCTAAAGGATTTTCTTATCCTGGACTCGAGCATTTCTTCCTCGCCATCTACCTCTCTGAATTGAGTGCATATTAGGTTATTCCAACACTTAGCCATTTCTTCCAACATGCAACTTTTCTTCTTTCAAGGTTGAAATATCATCTTGGACTATTTGCTTCATCACTTCAAGTCATCATGTTTTGGTCCAGCATTTAGCGTGCAAAACAAACAAAGAGGACATCAAAACACTTTACAATATAAATCCACTTTACTTACCTGATATCCATGTTTTGATCTCCACGGTCCGAGTGATCTCCAGATATGATAGGGTTCATCATTTTTCTCTAGCCAATTTTGCTTTCTTCAAAACTTTTCAACATCTACATGTTTTAACATCCTAATATTTGAGTTTCACTTTAGCTCCAAATTCTTCATGCCTTAGACAAATTTCCCCTTCCTAAGGGCACATTTGAGGTGGGGTCAAGGAATTTCAAATGCCCCAGAATATTTTCATATCTTCACTCTGGCTTGGAAAATTATTTCCCCTTAGAAATTTCATCACAAATCACCTAGGCATCCATCTTCAATATTTCTCCCTTTGACTTAGAAAATTTTACATCCTCTGCCTAGAAAATTTCATCAACCAAGCACCCATCAAAAATCTTCATCTTAAAATTTCCAGTGAAATGTGAAAGGCTTCAAAATCATTTCCTTGTTGAAAATATCCAATACCCAGAAGAAAATTCCCCTCAGAAAATGCAAAATTCATGTGTCTACAGACGAAGGGGTACATTTAATTTTTCTTTACCCTTGAAAAATATTTATTTCTAAGGTTTATTTATCTCTCCAACCTTGGGCGCATTTACCTAAGCCAACTTTCATTCCCAACGCCTTAGACAATTTTCCTCAACTTCTTTATCTTGAGCGCATTTGGCAATGTCAACCTCCATTTTGTGACACAGAAATATTTTCAAGCCAATATCTTGTCAAGGGCGCATTCAAGGGTTTGTGGTTTCATTTTCCATGCCTTAGAAAATTTTTAAATCACCTGTCTCTTCAAGGGTGCATTTGGAGTCTTGTACTTTCAATTTTATCCAACCTTAGCCAATTTCCAAACCCTTCAAGCTTCTTAAGGCGCATTTGAGGGGTCTTACTTTCAATTCCCAACACTTAGGCATTTTTCATCTCCTTACTAGACTTGGGCGCATCTAGCAAAGGCCACTTCAAGTTGAGGGCGCATTTCACTAGGCAAGCTTCTAATTCCAAAAGGAGGGTGCACATGAGGGGTTGAACTTCTAATTTACAACACTTAGACGTTTTTCTCCACCTAGCCTCCTTTCAAGGGCGCATTTGACATATGCTACTTCCATTTTTCATACGTAGGAAAATTTCACCTTCTTCATGTTGCTTTCAAGAGCGCATTTGGCCCCTTGTACTTCCAATTCACTTTTTCCATGCTTGTTCTTGGGCGCATTTGGACCCCTGGACTTCCATTTTCCTAGACTTAGAATATTTCTCCCATCTCCTCCTTCAAGCTGAGGCGCATTTAGAAGGGTGAACTTCCACTTTACATGCCTTAGAAAATTTTCAACTCAACTCCACAGGCTGGGCGCATTCAAGGGGGTTTCCTTCCAGTTTCTATCACTTAGAAAATTTTCCAACTTCTTCCTTGCCAAGGGCGCATTCTAGAGGTCAAGCCTCCAGTTTCCAACACTTAGAAGAAATTCCAAGCCACCCTCATGACTTAGGCGCATTTCAAGAGGGGTACTGCCAATTCATAACTTAGAAAAAATTTCATCTCTCCTTCATTGCTACCTTGGGCGCATTTGGAGGGTGGAGGAGGAATTTCCTCAGACTTAGAATTTTTTTCCAGCTATATGCATTTGAAGGGCGCATTTGAGATGGGGTCGGGAAATTTCAATTGCCTTGGAGAATTTTCATACCAGCCTCTCAACTTGGGCACATTCTAGGTGTGGAGGAGGAATTTTTTTATGCCTTGGACAAATTTTCTCCACCTTCTCTTCAACATGGGCGCATTTGGAGGTGTGCTCAGGAATTTCCAGACACGTAGAAAGATTTTCATCATCCTTCCTCAATCTGGGCGCATTTGAGCTTCTCTCCTGCCAGTTCCAGACTTAGAAGTTTCTTCAGGTGTTCACACCCTGCTTGCCCTGCTTACTATTTTTAGTAAGTTTTGGTGCTCTTATGATCTCCATGGATTTTCAGCATTTTCAAAACCTGATTTTGGCTGACCCTGACTTTCGTGATGTCGTTGTTGTGTTCACACCTATCATCTGTGCTAACCTACTATTTATAGCCTATTCCTGGAGGTGACTTGCTATTGATAGTAACTGCTTGATTTCAAAACTTCTGCAACTCTGCTCGACATGAAATTTGCTCTATGGGGTCCTCATGGGTTGACTGACCCATTCACACTTGTGGCTTGTGCTGAACTACTATTTATAGCCTGTTTCTGGAGTGACTTACTATAAATAGTACGTGCTTAGATTGCCTTCAAATTTTACCAGTGGAATCCTTGAAAGATACTGATTGCAATGGGATACATCAATTTTCAAAGATTCTGGCGTTTTACCCCTCATTTTGGGTATCGAAGTTGGAAACCCTAATCTGGCTTGCATGTCGCTCAAATGATCTTCGTTTGACCTCGTTTATGTTACATGTCGCTCTGTTTGTGATGCCGAAGTGCTAGGTAGCTGCCGGAGTGATCTTGCTAAAAATAGTAAGTGTCTGAAAAATTGACCAATCAATTGTCGGATGAGTTTGCATGTCACCCAGCCCGAGAGATCTCACAAAACCCAGAAAAACCCAGCAAACTGGATTCCATGCGGGCATTGGCTAAAAATAGTAAGTTCCTAAAAAGTGATCAACTCTACTTGCATGTTACCTTGTTGCGTAGCTCTTGAAAAACCCATGAAGAATATGCTGACATGCACTGAAAAATCCTTCATGCAAACCCTAAAATTTTCTCTTGAAGACAACTCTGCAAAAAGGTTCTAATCTTGGTTTACATGATAAATCACTGCAAAGCTCCTAAAAAACCCACCAAGAATACCCAGACATGCATTGAAGACTCCAACATGCAAACCCTAAAATTAGCCTCTGGAGTCAAGATTGCTGAAAGTTATCATCTCATCTTGCATGTTATACCATTGCGAAGGTCTCAGAAAACCTAGAAATATTCTCCAGACATGCACCGAAAAACTTCGCATGCAAACCCTAAAAATGGCCCCTGAAGTCAAGACTGCTAAAAATAGCAAGTTGTTAGATCTAGCTCAAATTTTGCAGACAAGCAGTTTGAAGTGCTTTGGGCTCAGTGTCAAGTGCAGACTTTAATTCGCTCACTCAATTGGCCGGAAGATTCAAAACCCTAATTCTACATACTTAGCCAAAACTTCAATTGACGTTCAAAGACGGGCACATCCCCGGAAAGACAGACAGAACAAGAGAGAGACAACGGGAAAAACCAACCAAAATCAAGCCAAAAGACCCAAACGAAGCAAAAATTAGGGGGGTCCCCATTTGCAATGGGGGAATGTGTGAAAAGGTCACAACAAGACTTTTGTAATCATGTCAAGCAAGGGTGAGAGCACTGACAGCACAGGAGTGTCAGAGATATCGGCACAGGAGTTCCAATAATATTAAAATCCTTGGCCAAGGTACAATGCTAGATTCAGCATCTATCAGCTATCAAGTACCAGATATACCACTGATCAAAGTGACCTTTCTAGTTGGGAGGTACCCTTAGTACGGTTTGATTAGGAGGTATAGGTCCTTGACACCAGGCTCAAAGGCATGATGATAAAGTGATCCTTGTTAACTACTCTCGCGAAGGGACGGGTTCCTTAGTTGAAGGAACACGGGAGACCAGTAGGTCTTCGGTTGGGCGGTAAAGCCCCTGATGATATCTCCTTTTCCCCATGATAACTGTGTCAAGATCAAGTGCTTCAGCTTCTTAACTGTAAACTCTTGAAACCCTTTTCTCTCTCTTAAGTTTCTAAAATGATTACTTAGCATAAATTGATTAGTTGTGATTTTATTTGAAAGCATTTAAAAGTTATTTGCAGTACAATTGCACTTTTGTTATTGGAAATCAGTTAGATGTTCCTTTTCAATTATTTCAGTTAGATGTTCTTTACAGCTAAACTGAAACTAGAAGTAAGTTGATGCATGGATTGATATGTAAATTTTACTTTCATAAGAAATTATTTTTGTTAAATTGAAAAGGGAAAACCCTAGATTGTTAGTTACTTAGTTGCCTTTCAGCTGAAGTTGGCAATATAACTGCTTCTCTGTTAACTGTAAGATGTTAGTATGTTACAAAAGTGATGTAATGTCCCCTTTTTCCTAAGCAGTGATTTGTTGCAAAGGTTAGTCCATCACTTGGTCCCCGTGGAATAACAGGGTGGTTAGGGGGCCCCTTGTGAGCGATTGCAGACATACTCAACCTTTTTGGAGCTCAATCGGTGTTTTTTTCCTAGCTTAGTGTTACTAGGGAGTTCACGGGTGCTTTCAAAAGCATATTCAGACATTTTAATCATTTTTACTATTTTTAGTAAGTCACAGGGACAATTTTGTCCATACTTACTATTTATAGTAAGTCACTGGTGTTGTGACCTTTTTCACACATCGCCCCATTGCAAATGGGGACCCCCCTAATTTTGGCTTTGCTTTTAGTTTGTTTTGTCGTTGTCTCTCTTTTCTACTGTCTGTCTTTCCGGGATTGTGCCCGTCATTGAGTTTAAACGTAAATGTTTGATCAAGTCCGGAATTAGGGTTTTGAACTTTTCAGCCAATTTGAAGTCAAACGAGGTGAATAAATTGAAGATTGAGACTAACATTGTTGTCGATTATTATTCCGGTATAGCGAAATTTCATCAATTCACGGCAACTTACTATTTTAATGAGGGTATGTGCTTCTAACTTTCTGCAACATTTTTCAAAGGTTTAAAGACAGTCTGCGCATTGAGCCACATCAGCTACTCGTAAAATTTGAGCTAAAAGCGGACAACACTATTTTAGATTGACTTTCGGAGAAGCGGTTAGGCTTATATAAAGTTTTCAATGCATAACTCCCGAGGATTCCATACGGGTTTTGAGACCTTCCACGATGGTATAACATGCAAAGCGAGATGACTTTGAGGTGAACCAGAAACTATTTACAAGGTTGCATGTTGAAATTTTCTTTACGTAATAAACATTCTGGTAGGTTTTCGAGATCTTCGCTGGTATGACATACAAAGCGGGGATAATCGCTATTGAGGAACTTTTATTTTTAGCGATGCATCGACAGTAGCCTCGGCACTTGAGTCCGCGAGCTGATCACAGCGCCTTAGCGAAACAAGAACAAAAGCGAAGATCATCGTATGCATGCAAGTTGAATAGGGTTTCGGGACCCAAATGAAGGATAAAGTCAAAATTTTAAAACGATTATATACAGCGATGAAGCATCTTTCAGCTATATTTGGTAAATTTGAAAACAAGCGGAGCACTTACTACTTATGATAAGTCATTTTCAGAAACAAACTAAAAATAGTAAATCAACCCAACGGGCGCTTGATGTCAGCGGGTAGGTCATATGGTGAGGGGCAAAATCATTCGAATTTCAAGTCAAACGGAGTTGTGGAAGTCTCAAAAGCAAGCAGTTACTATAAATAGTAAGCCACCTCCAGAAACCTGCTATAAATAGCAGGTCATCACGAAATCCCAGTGTGAACAAGTCAAACAAGTAATGAGGACCCCATGGCACGAATTTCAAATCAAACAGAGTTGCAGAGATTCAAAAATCAAGCACTTTCTATTTTTAGCAGGCTTGCGCAGAGGAATTAGGGTTTCCTAAATTCAAGGGCAGAACACGACAATCATGCAAAGGCAGCATCCAGTCATGATCAGCACTCTTCAAGCAAACAGCACGCGAAGTTTGAACTCATTTTGTGCAGTTGCTATTTTTAGTAAGTTGTGAAAATAGTAAAGGCATGTCAGCACCAGGCGCCAGTAGCTCAATCGCATCACGAGGTTCGAGACAAGGCAAAATCAAGCTTTCTGGAGTTAAAATCAGCTTAAAATGCAAAATTTGAAGGACTTTCTAAAAATAGCAAATTAGGGCAAGCCAGGCGTCAGCATAAACGAATCACCCCAAATTTGGCAAGGAGCATGAAATTCACTAAAATTGATAAATTTTCAAGTCCAGCCAGTGAAAAATGCCTTTAAAAGCTGAGGGTTGATGAAAATTTTCTGAACATCTTGAATGCGCCCTCGAGGTTGAAGAGGAGGTTTTGACAATTTCTAAGTCCTTCAAATTTGAAGCTCAGGACTCAAAATGCGCCCTTGAGGTTAAAGCTTGATGAAATTTTCTCTAAGTCATCAAAATTCGAAGCTCAAGCCCCAAAATGCGCCTAAACTTGCATGTAGAGCTTCAAAATTTTCTAAGTATCAAAAAATCGGAAGTAGGGGGTCCTAAATGCGCCCTAGCTTGAGAGGTGGCTTGAATTTTTTTCTAAGTCTGGATTTGAAAGCTCCATGGTGAAATGCGCCCTTGCAGTTGAAGATTGCTAAAAGGTTTCTAACTCCTCAAAATTTGAAGCTCCAGAGGTCATATGCGCCCTGACTCACTTAGCTGGTGATAAATTTTCTAAGGCAAGAAAATTTGAAGAAGGACCCTCCAAATGCGCCCCTGAAGAGAAGATGAAGGTGAAAATATTCTAAGTCTTGGCAACTAGAAGTTCAACACCTTAAATGCGCCCTTGACTAGTGGAGGGAGTTGGAGAATTTACTAAGTATTTCAAAATTGAAAGCATGACCTCTTGAATGCGCCTTAGGCGAAGAATTGGCAGAAGAAATTTCAAATGTTCAAAATTAGAACCTCAACACCTTATATGCGCCCAAGTTAGATGAATGGGGAGAATTTGACTAAGTCGTTAAAAGTGAAAGCACAGGGGTTCAAATGCGCCCAGTTTGAGGAGGGCTAGAAAATTTTACTAAGTGTGAAGAAATGAAAGTAGAGACTTTTGAATGCGCCATTGGAGGTAAAGTGTTTGAAAGAATTGTGTGAATGTTCAAAATGGAAGTGCAAGGTATGAAATGCGCCTAGCTTGTGAAGGTGCAAGAAAAATATTCTAAGTTATGAAAAGTGGAACCTCCATGGTAGAAATGCGCCCTTGCATGTAGACTTGTGGAGAGTGATGGAAAAGTTTCTAAGTGTTTTAAATTTGAAGTGCACCCTCTAAAATGCGCCCAAGCTCGGAAGGATGACTAGGAAATTCTCTAAGTGTTGCAAATTGGAACCTCAGAGGGGAAAATCGCGCCTGGACTTGGAGTGATGAAATTCCCCTAAGACATGAATAAAATTGCCGGATGCCAACTTCACAGGATTGATAGAAATTTTCGAGTCGGAGCAACAAAATTCTTAGGAGGGTGAAGAAATGAAATAAATTTGATGAGAGAATATTTTTCTAAGGTTCAAAATTCAAAAATTAAATGAACCTGTTCGTTGTATACCCATGAATTTGATGCGTTCTGAGGAAAATTTTCTTCTGGGTATTAAAGATCTTCGACAAGGAGAGGATTTTAAGGTCTTCCACAGCTTGCCAGGAATTCCGAGGTGAAGATTTTTTGATGGGCACAGGATCGATGAGTTTTCCTAAGAGAAATTTAAAAAATTTCTAAGGCACGGAATAAATAATGTTTTTCAAGATAAAGCGCCTTGGCAGATGAATTTGAAGTTGGGAACCTAGATAATTTTTGATCAACTTCCTGATGAAAGCATTTTTCTCGAGCCTAAGTTGGATGAAATATCAGAGTGAAGTATGCCCGAGCGAAATACAAGATGGTTTGGAAATTTGGCTAAGGCATGAAGAATTTGAACGCAAAGTTGGCTAGTGAAGACGATGAACGCTTGGAAGTTAGAGCATGAAAATCAAGTAAGTAAAGTGAATTTATATTATGAAGTGTTCTAATGCTCTTCTCCTTGCTTGTTTTGCAGGAGAAATGTCGAGACCAAACGATGATGACTTAAAGTGATGAAGCAAGTAATCCAAGACTACATTTCAACCTCGAAGGAAGAAAAGTTGCGAAAAATGGCTAAGTGTTGAGACTTAGTATAACTCAAGTGACAAAGAGGAAGTTGAAGAACGACGTCAAGAAGAAGATCGAGAACAGTGTGAACGCGTCTACAAACGGGAATCTTCTAGAAAATGGTGGCCATTAATGGCTCATTTATTGCTCCACTCTCCATTATGGCGGTTTATAGGGCAAATCTTGTTTAGGGCTGAGGTGGCACAATCTGGGCCATCCAGCCGATTGTAATCTGAGCCGTCCGTTGGACTTGGCCAGCTATATAAAGGGGCATGCCCCCTCATTTGTACTTTCATGAGTGTTGTACCCAAACCAAATTTTTTGCTTCATTAAGGCATTTTGCATTTTAAAGTCTAAACCTCGCTAAAATGTTGTAGAACACAGTTTTGGGCAATATCAAGCATGGAGTTTTTGTCAATATTTGTCAGTCAAAGTCAGTTATATTGAACGGAACCTGAAGAAGAGACTCAAAATAAAGATTTTCACGATGGAGGAGCATCTCACGACGGCATTTCATATTTCAGACGGTCATTTCAATGATCGAGACAGAGTTTTCAGTGATCAAATCATGGAGATTTTTCAGAGGAAAAGCCTCAAAGTGCAAGTATAGCTCAGGGGCGCCCAGTTTTTTGGAGGTCAAGATCTTGTCTGAAGTGCTCAAGCATACAGTCAATCTCTTCAGAATCAGCCTGGCTATCCGTCGAGCTATCCAGCGAGGTATTCCGAGATCCACAGCTCCGGCAAATCGCGACAGAAGTAAAAATCCCTAAATTTTAGGAGATGGAAATTTTGCTCTTTTCAGGCAAAAGCGCGCCTCTAGCCTGAGGGCGCCCATTTCAAGGCAATGGTAAATCTTGTCAGTTTCATTGCCGAAGACATTCAATTTGTTCACAGCTAGTCTGCTTATCCGACGAGATATCAAGCGCAGTCATCCGACTCTCAGAGTTCAGGCGGCAGTCGTCCGAAGAACAGCTTAAAATGGAGTTTTCACATTTCCGAGCTTCTCCGTTTATGCCCAGTGCAAGTACAAGCCAGGGGCGCTGGCCTAAAGGACCCCTCAGATGCCAGAATTTGCAGACAGAGTCTTCACGACATCAGTAGTATACTAGCCTAGCTCCGCAACGCATCATTCAGCTTGTCGATCCGACGTTCCTGGTGGTCGTGGCAGAGATTCTACTAAGCACGTAATTTTTCGGGCGGAACCAACAAATGGTTTTCAGTGTATTTTCATGGTCTTAAGGCGCCTAGCCTTCAGGCTGATCAGATGAGCCCGTTCGCGTTCGAAGTCTTCACGACTATTGAGCGTAATTAATTTATCTTTCCATGACATAACCGTGAAGCCCGGCATTTAGCGATCGCGCAAATGCGTCTGAATGTTTGGTGTCCATATTACAAAGGTTAAGATGTCAGCGTCCAGAAAATGGCTAAATGCAGGAGAGCGGTAAACATATATTAAAAATACATATGCTTGGAGAATTTGAGGTCTTAGAAAGCGTTTTCTTTTCAACTCCTCCAGTGACTTCTCTTAAGAGCCCTCCTGGCTGTCAGTTAAAACAGATAACGCCTGAATCGGGTCATCCCAGCTCTAGATATCAGCTGTCAAAGTAGGGTGTTTTGACGACGTTTGATTTTCGTTGAAATGTCCAAAGTGCAACCTTGAGCCAGGGGCGCTTTTCTTTTTAAGGCCCTTAACACAGCTTTTAGGCACATCCTGCTTGATCATTGGATGCGAAATACTCGATCATGCCGTGAGCTTCGTCTCGTATCAGCAGGGTTCACCGTTCACCGTCAGCAGCCGTTTGAAGTGTCAGATGGCAGTTTAGGGAAATGGCTAAGTCTGGAACCCGTAAAGCAATTTAATCAAGTGCGCCTAATTTTTCAAGGGGTTAAACGATAGATTTTGCAGTTGTGTCTCCCAACAGACATTTCTTCCTTGTTCAGTAGGCTTTCCGTTGATTATCTCAGATCAGTCTCAGCATCACCCGGTCATCCGGAAATCAGTGTCGAAGTTGGCCAGTCGCGACAGTGCTGTCAGCTATAAAATAGGGATTTAATTAAAAATGAAGTATCTTGAGCAAATGGACGCCTATATGCTCAAGTGATGACTTTTCGAAGTCGTAGAAGCATGACGATGAATCTCAGAGCTTCAACCAGTTTGTCAACTGAAGTTCGGAATATGTCTATTTTTAGATGGTGTTTCTATTTTTGGCGCCATTACATGATAATAATTATTTTATTATTATTTTCAAATTTGAACTTCAGACAGTGGCAGTCGAACTGAAAGGCAACCAATCAGAGGCTTTCTATTCTGGTTAGGGTTTATGAATTCTTGCAGTTGCTAAGTGAGCGAATTTATTCTTATTTATATGTGGCGCCATCTTCATTGTTCTTCACAAGCTTTCAAAGAAAACCCGTATTTCTCAAGAGCAAATTCATCTTTAGAGAAATTTGTGGTTTTTAATTGAAAATTCATATTCAAAGAAATCGAATTTTATTATTCAAAGTAAGTTCAAGCAAGTTCGTATTTCTTCAGAAGGAGAAAGTGGCGCAAATTCATCCAAAGTAATTCGCAATTCTTCAAAGGCATATTCAATCTTCTAAAACAATTCGCAAATTCTTCAGAGGATTTAAAGGCGAATTAATATTCAAAGGCGTATTCTTCAGAGGTTTTTGAGGCATATTTCATAAACAATCAAAAGGCGTCTCAAATTTCATTACAATTCGCAAATTCTTCATGGATATTCAAAAGTGAATTGGTAAACAAAGGCGTATTTAACAAACAAAGGCGAAACCTCAAATTCATGCAAATTCGTATTTTCTTCAAGGAAAATCGAATTTCTTCATATTTAAAAGGCGCAAACTAGTGTGTAGAAGACCCACTGCGAGGTGGAGAATCCAAGTCCAATTCAATGTGAATTGGGACCGGTGACGGCTCTGAAACTAATGTAGGAGCTTGAGGCTGAACCTCAGGTACTGGCGGGCTCTGAGCTGATCTCTGAACTGGCTCTGTGATAAGCGGCTGTCTGTCAGGCTCTGAATGTGAAACAGTGGCAAGCGCCTTGCCCTTTGAATTATTTGGCGCTTGTGCTTTCTTAGGAGGGTTACTCCTCTTCTTCTTGTTAGGTTTTGACGAAGAAGGTAGCGTAGGATTCACCACTACTGGCGGCTCTGCTCTGGGCATGCTTACTCTTCTTGTCTTCTTGCTGTCGAGGTAAAGTATACTGTTCTGGATGACTCTACTAGACCTCTCCTTGACCGGTGCATATTCTTTGGCGTACCAATCTACTACTGGCAACGGTTGTGTGTCGACCTGTTCTCTGAAAAACTGAGGAAGAACCTCTCCCTCATCATCGATAA
>VDFB02240471.1:0-188597 GCA_007258455.2 Sequoia sempervirens
TTGCTTAAGAAATTATACATCATCTCCATATCAAGTAGATGCCTTTCAAAGAATATCTTGATCATTTCTTGTTGTTTGTGTATGTTTTAATAAAAAAATATGGTATGAAGAAAATGCATCTTATACTACACAAAATAACAACGCGATTACGAGAGCAATTTCTTCTTAGAAAATCAAGACCTAAACCTTGGCCACTTGTAGGAAAGAACAACTTTTTATGGAATATGTAAGTTTCACTTTGATAGTCAAAGCTTAGTCCTATTTGAAATTCTTCATTTTCCTTAAATTCAGTGGGGAAACAACAGATAGCAGAGTGGTTTGCGAAAGGGTTTTACAGACATAGTTGATCATCTAGGAGTTCCCCCAATAGAGGACCTCACAAAAGAGGGGAGAAAAATAAAGATGGATTTGAATAATTTGTAAACCATTTCCAAAAACTTTAACAACAAGACATTTCTAGAAGATGAAGTTAGTGTACTTTTGTAATAATCACCCTTAATTTTTTTAAAAAACTTGTTAGCTCAAATAGAATGTAATGCCAAACAACTTCCTTTCCACTTTTTGGTCACCAAGTTCCTAGTGTGGGCGAGGTGAGAGCATACGGTGTACGGGATTACAATTTATACATGAAATAAAGCAGCTGAAAGTAACAATCACTTATCTAGTGGGGTTAGCTAGGCACGTCCACTTTGCAGTGGGAAAGTTGATACAATAATGAAGTAAAGCAAGCTCTTCCACTTTTTAGTGGTGAGTGAGTACAAGTAAAAACGACTCTTCCACTTTGTAATGGTGAGTGAGTGCCAAAATACCACTTGTTCAGTGGGGTGAGTACAAGAGCCACTTATTCAGTGGGGTGAGTAGCACAAAATAACATGAGCAGATCACTGGTGGTACTACTACTCAGTGTTACAATGTTAGCTCTTGAATCATTCAAATTCAATACAATGATATGAAATAAAACTAAATGGAACACCCCAAAGTATCACCACTGAGGAAACTAATCACCCATCATTGAAATGGCAAGTATACCTCAAGGAAATGGCAGATAAGTGACTGTTACAGGTCTGAAACTTCGCTGCAGCAGTCTGGACAGCAAGATAAGGACTCAAAAATCTTCAAAGACTTGCTCCCAAATGCACCCAAAGGTCAATGTAGACTTGGAACAATGTTTCCAGTTCATCTAATCAACTACCTTTTATGAATGGATTATGAGGTCTGATAATGACTGAACATCAGCTATAGGTTTGTCATAACTCAGAAAACACTAAACCAGCAAGGTCATAGAATGTTAAGGCCAGCTTCAAGTCTTTTCTAGCATCTCACACAGAAACTCAAACATCTCCAAACTACAAACAATCCTCTCAAAATGCAAACTCAAACACCATCAAAGCATTTAAAATCGATAAAGCCAAAACTGGAAGTTTCAATCAGCACCAATGGTGATCCCTAAATGGAATCACACTAATCTAGCTAGGGAATTTCTTTCAATTCCGAAACTAGAAAATCCATGAGGGTTTCCGTCCTCAAAGATTTGGAGAACTAGAGAAAATCTGGCAGAATAACAATATCATTCTTTAGCATTTTCAAATGAGCCCCCAACACCTCCTTTTATAGCTTTTTGTTGCTTTTTCCAAAAAAGTGGTTTTTTGTTTTTTCATAGTTTCTTTTTTGAAAAAACAATTTTTTGCTTTTATTCAAAAACACCTTTGCTTTGTTGCTACTTTTCGAAAAATCCATTTTTTTTGTTGCCTAAAAACATTTTTTTACCTTTTTTCTCTCTAAAAACGCTTTTGATTTTCTGAAAAAACACTTTTGCTTTAAATTAAATAATTCATTATGTATAAATATTTAATCACCTTTTCTTTCAAATTCCCTTCTAAAATAAAATAAAACCTTTTTTCATGTGCAAGACCCCCTTATTTCTCCTAGGCATCCAATTGGGAATTTAAAAGACCTTTTTGAAAAGATATTACACTTAAGTTATCAAAGATAATGATTAAATATTATAACTTAAGTGAATAATTTAATTATTTCACCCCAAGTTGCGGAAAATCTGTAATATCCCCAATGGAATCTGTCCTAAATTTTTTGATTTATTTTTCTGCACTTTCCGATTTAGTTTTTCTGCTCAAACCCTAGGACTGAATTCTGATTTTTATTTTCAGAATGATAAACACTTATAGGCATCCAATAAACATATGCCACACATATAGATATCATCAACTATGATAGCAACCATGAAAATCAACCATCCAAGTGCCAAACATAGGTCGAATAAATCTGATTTCTGCTTAAAGAATTCTGCTGTTACAAAACTAAATATTTTGGACTGATATTTACAATGAATTCATGCACTCAAACATGCCAAACATATGTCCAGATTTCTGCTCTACAAATCAGACCTAAAACTATGATTGTACATACCAAATATATGCAAAATAGTTCTTCAAATATCGAACCCTAGATGGGCGATTTCCTCCTTGGCAAGTACTTAGGGTTTGCTGCTCCAAATATGCAAAATTGCCCTCCAAAGATGGGCGCTCAAGTCTGCTCCAAATTAGGGCAAAACCCTAATGCAATATGCTCACAAAATGCCACAACAATGATTCTCCAAATCTGATTATGCAATGATGCTCCAAACCTCCAAATGTCTCCAATGAAGTGCAATTAGAACTCCGTCATGAGTTCTCCCAAGATGAGTTAGGGTTTTGTCTAACTCACGACATTCACAAGGGTTTTCGTCCTTGGAATGAAGCTCAACCAAAGTTGCAGCCAAAGAGAAGAATCTCCAAAATGAAATAAGATATGAATGGATGCCCAAAAGACTTGCACTTTGTAAGTAGTATATCTTTACTTTGTTGTAGTCGGCCGTAGTCGGCCAATTGCTAATAAAACAATAGTTAGTGAGAATAATACATGTCATGTACTTTCGGGTAATCAAGTCCCGATTAATGTTAATGTTGTTATGAAACGTCGTATCGGTTGGTTATCTAACTACCGCCGAACGTTATATGTAGTCAATTGTTGTAGTTGGGAAATAGTCGTGTGCTGATGGTTATATTGTTAAGCATTGTGATACTCTGTGATTGTACATGATATTTCTGAAAAGGAATAAAGTTTCTGGCATTCAAACATGATATCTTTCTGGTTACTGTTTTATTCTATGTTCTGCACATGACTAGTTTGCCAGTAGTACATAAGATTTGAATTACATTCCGTAGGCAAACACACTTTTACTTTCTTTTATAGCCCTCCAAAATAACATTATCAAGGCCGACCTCCTTAAGCAATATATTCTTATTCTATTTGCTTTTTTTCCTCCTCCTTAGGGCCGACCTCATGCAAGGCATGCTAGGCGCCCAAAAAACACATGAAATATTTTATTTCTCATTCCTTTATCCAAGTGGGGCGAACCACTTGTGGCATTAATGACCTCTCACTAGGTCATTGACCTCAAGGGAGTTTTATTTGGATTTATCTTATTTTTCTCCTTCAATTTGGCTAACCATCGTTGATATTTGTTCCATTTATTTTTCTTTCTTTATTTCCTTTTTCTCTCTCCTTGGACACTCATCTCTAGGGAAAATTATTTTATTTAATTTGAATTCACCAATAAGCTCTCAAAAATATACAAGCTCATCTCTCATCATCAATTTTCCCTAATAAATTGATTAAATATAATATTTCATCAATCAGGTCATTCCCTTAGCCCTTCGGCTTAGCCTACGGGAATAGGATAGGCTAACCAACTCCATGAGGTGGTCACTCGGAAAATGGCGACACTAAAAAATCCTGAAACAGATTGTAATCCAATTTCGACCATGCCAATAAGATACTGAGGTGTTAGGTGAATAATAAAAGCCAATTTGGTGACTTACTATAAATATATGTGCTTTCCAAGAAGTTTGGAGAACACCCCAAAAGTTCGAAAACACTTTAAAGAGTGTCATTCAGACTAGTATTGCCCACTGAGCTCATTGCCAACAAAAGAAACCTTGTAACTTTGAAATTGCATCCTCCAAGATCTTTGGAGTCCCCTTGCCTTACCACTTAGCTTACGCGAACTCAAGAAATAGGCTAATGGTCTTTGAACTGATTAGGCTTGCGAAGGGGACATTACAACTTCTTGCCACAAGTAGTGCAAGAAGAGTTAGAGTAGCCAATTTGATGGAGCCTTGATTTGAATAGTAAACCTTCATGGATTGGTAATCATTCTAAAACCTCATATTTGAAAGAGGTTCACATTTTTTGGATAGACTAGCAATGTCTTTCTAATCGTGTATTAGAATCTTTGAATCCTCATTGCTTGTTCAGGGGAGGGCAATAGCTGTAGTGTATCTCTTTTAATCATACTATAAATTTGTCATAGTTACAGAAGTTTATCTCATTTAATGTACTAGAAATTTGTCATACTTACAGAAACTTCCCCATTGCTTCGTTTCCAATCCTTCCAATAAAGACATGATCCTTGAAGCTGCAATTTGAAAACAGCTGTTTCATGCAATCTTGGCACTTTGTTTGGTTTAGATTTCACCAAGAGTGCTACTGCTGGAAATATGAGTTTGAAACAGATATTTTTACTTGCACATGTATTTTGAATAAGCCATTTACTGCCTTCCTGCAATTATAGATGCTATTTTCTTGCACATTTGTTATTTTTAGATGCATTTATAGATAAAAGTTTTTCATTCATTAGATATCATAAGCAGCATTGCCTACAGAAATTGTTTGGTGGCCCCTGTTATGTTCAGAGTCATAGTTGTGGAATCAGACAAGTAGATGGACCTTAATATATTTACTTTGATAAGTCAATCAATTTATCTCTAAGCACAACCAAAAATTAAAATAATTTTCATTGCAATGTGAATAACTTTTCAAAAAAATAGAATTTCCATACATTGCAAAGTGAATAACTGTCAAGGCTACTAATGCTGAGAATCAGAGTTAGCAGCTGGATGTAGTTCAAAATGTAAATGACTTTGGAAACTTAACAAATCTTTCCATTAAAAGGCTTCATTTTCTGAATGGATGTCACGGGAAGTGTTCTTGAACCATTAGGAGCTGTTACTTCGGGAAGCCAGTTTCTAGAACCAGATGGTAATCCCTGAACCTCACTTCTGCCTTGTTAGCTGATATTATCTGCTTTGATTTGCAAATGTATTGCTATTTAAGGCGGGATTTTTAAATTACAATTTTATATTTAAATTTTTAAGTAATGTTTCTTATTCTGTAAGGTAGTCAAATTTTATCCTTAACAGGAATTTTGCCCGTTTTATGTCTTACTTTGACATGAGTTTGGTTGTATTATTAGATAAGTTTTCTTAATGAATTCTCTTTCATGGACTGTATAATCAGCTTATTCCTTGCTACAACATTCTATAAGTTTTTGAATTCTAGATAATTTTCTATACAAAAGCTAATGTGCGATGTCAGCTGACAATTCCAGATGAACTTTTTCCTGGTTTAAATATTTTCAAAATTGTAAAAATGGAAAAAAAATGATATAATATGGCACACATTTCTTAGGAAAGAATAAGGAAGACTGATGATGTGGTGAAACACTGCTTTCAGTTTAAAAAATCAAGAGGATGAGCAACTGTTGCTGATCCACAGGCTAGACATCTAGTGGATGTAGTCATCATTGCTAAGGTTGATGCTTGAACCACCAAGCTGGCAGCAGAGGCTGTATTCTATAGGATGCAAATGGTCATCTGATAATTGTGTGCTGCAAGTATAGCAAATGTGGGCCTCAAGGAAATTAGTGTTTTTGCTCTGTTTTTAGTTTTAGTTTTTGAAATTTCATTGACTTTGGTATTGACAGTTATGATGGTTCACAACAACATATACAATCTTAACAAGAGTGACAAGGCAGACAAACTGGCAGTGCTACATGAAATTTAGCAACTTAGTTTTACTAATTATGCACAGTTATCTATCGAAAAAAGTATGAAGATAAAAGACAGTTAAAAATAAAAACCTAAAGTGATATAAGGAAATAAAAATACCTTCATTGATTATCACTATAATGTACACAATTTCCAACATATTTATTTCCGACTCTAATAATGATAAAAGTGATAGGAATTTGAGTGGAGAACCAGTATGTGATTGATAATTGCTCTACTTATAGCTGATACAATTAATGACATAGACACATGCAAAGTTATAATGGCTCACTATTGCTTTTTCTCCACGTTTTTTTTTTAATTTTCATATTTTCAGACTGAGTAGTTCGGCAACTTGGCAAGTTGATGTGTACTTGCTGACTTTCTTTTCTGCCAAGTTTTCACAAGGTTTACTTGCTGATTCTGCCAGTTGAGTTTTTGTGTGTTTTTTACTGAGTACTGCCAAGTACTTGGCAAGCCTGACCATGCCACTTGCCATCTCTGTCATACACAGGATAAATGCACCAGAAATGTGCTTCAGACACTGCAAATAATGCAATTTAGACACTGCAAAAATGTGTTTTGATGGCTTTATAAGCACTTCAAATATCAAATGCTGGAAAAACACTGAAAAAACTCATTTGATACATTTTGTAGCCGTATTTTGTATAGAATTTATGATATTTTAAAAAATTTAAGTTATTTTTAAGTTGCTGAGTTTTTCCAAGTTTTTGTTGAGTTGGAAATTTTTGGTCTGCTGAGTCTGAGTTTGTGAACTATAGACTGAATGATTGTAGGGTATCAAAGGCTGTGATGGGTCAAAAAGATGCTTGCAAAACTCATGAGCAACAAGGATAGTGAAAGAACTGACTTGGGAAACACTGTACTTACTATTTACTAATTATGCACAATAAACTATCAACAGAAGATAATCACAATTATATGCAAAATCTACATAATGAAATATGAGAGAAATAAGAATATTTTCATTGATTATCACTGTACATGATTTCCAACAAATCGGGGCTTGACTCTTGTAAAGATAATAGAAATTTGGATGGAGAACCAGGATGTGATCTATAATTGCACAACTGTAGCTGACAAAGTTCCTTACACAGACACATTCAATATTAAGTTGGTGATTGATTCTTTTGTCGCAAAATAGTAGAAATATGCTTGGAAAAGAAATACTAAATAGCATCACATGCATAAGACATACAAAATGTATGTGGAGAGCATCCTCATGGCTCTTGGAGCAGAAAAGGTACATGGGAAAAGATTCCAGAATCATTTCTTTTATGAGATGATGTTCTACAGATGCAGATACATTGCTTTCTTAGAGTGTTGAAACATTGATAATCTTTGACTTTGGATTGCAACATTACTGTCATCTTCTCAATTGCCTGTCTATTACTGAGAAAGTAGCCAAAAGAACCTCTTAGGTGCTTAAATGCATATATTTGTAGATGATAGCTGATAGGTTGTGTACCTAACTTAGGAATCCTATTGCATCTGGAGTTTCCTGGCATCCTGTGTAATGTTTTTGTGTCTGGCTCATTCTGTAACTTCCAGTCTGGGCATTTTCTTTTGGTCGATAAGTCTTGATGTTTCCATTGGTACGGATGGTGAAATTGCCAAAATTTCATCATGGCGCCGAAGTTGTTAGGGTTAAGATTGTAAATGGCAAATTTAATGTATATTCAAATGAAAGAGATGAAATCTCTTTATAGATAATTTACAAAGAGTTTCTAATATTACAGAGTGTTGAAAGTTTCTAAAAAGAAACAAAGTAGAACTAAAAAAAATAGAAACAAATCTAATATAATATATTTCAAAGTTGATCATTAATAAACTAATAAATATTAATCTAATACCCTCCCTTAATGGTCAATCTATGAACCACAACAAGGTGCCCCCTGAATTTGACAAACTTATCCTGGCTCAGAGACTTGGTGAGAATATCAGCAGTCTGATCCTCAGTCGGAACATACTGCAATACCACTGACCCATCTTCGGCAAGCTGGCAGATGAAATGACAATGAAGTGCAACATGCTTTGTCCTTTCATGGAAGACTGGATTTTTGGTGAGTTTCAACACCCCTTGATTGTCACAGTATAAGGGGGAAGGCCTTGCTTGAGACATCTGCATGTCAGAAAGCACCCTTCAAAGCCAAATTGCCTCACAAGTTGCTTTAACAATTCCCCGATATTCAGCTTCAGTCGAGGAAAGAGCCACTGCTTGCTGCTTCTTGCTGGTCCATGTAATTGCACCTGTACCCAAACTGAATACATACCTTGAAGTAGACTTCCTGTCATCCACAAAACCTGCCCAATCTAAGTCTATATAGCCAATTAGCTTAGGATCTTTGCACCTTCCATAGAAAATGCCAAAGTCGGAAATGCCTTTCACATATCGTAGCACACGCTTCATTGCAACCCAATGTTCAACTTTAGGGGCTGTAAGGATCCAGACCAATTTTTTTTGTTTTTCACAATGCAATTACAATGAACACGCACCCGTTAAGGTTAGCACTAAACCAAAACGATGCGGAAAGTAACCCTAACCAGAATGTACACTAGGATCCCGATGTGGGCAAGGTGTGAGCATTGGTCAGAGGATCTATGCGAATGCAAACTGAAGGGAATTCTAACCAAGAATGCGCCTGTGCAGACGAGCATATGGTTAGAGGATCAATGCATGATGAACAGAATGTAACCCTAACCAAGAATGGCACCGAGAGATGGCGAGCATATGGTCAGAGGGTCCCTAAACTACTGAACTGAAAGTAAATAGGCGGCAAGCCAGCCTCTTCCACTTATTCAGTGGGAAATACAATAAAATCAAAGAGAAGAATTGAGAAGTGCTGACAGTACTACTTTTCAGCTTACAATATATGAGAGAACCTACCAGAATCACAAGATTAGAAGCCTTCAATGCTGCAACAATTTAAGAAACCTCTCCAATACTCTCAAACCCTTTTAATAACAACTTCTCACTCAACTACTAAACTTTCCCAAGTCTGATATTGACTGTTTATGACAGAAATTACTCAGAACAGCAACATAGTAACTCACTAGAATGCACGTAACTTGCTCAAAACTCACCCTATTGACATAAAACCAAATGCAGATTGCTCTAAGAATGATGGTGCCCCAAATGGAATGCATTAACATCACCTATTGACTTCTATTTATTTTGCACAGATCCCAAAGCCATTCCCAGAAAGGTACGACCGTCATAAAAGGGCGATTTTCTTTTAAAAATCCAAATGAGCAATATAAAATCTATAACTTTGCAAAGATGGTCGCCTAACTTAAGGAAATAGATTTCTTCAATGCCCAGAACCAAATTAATTTTATTTCAAAAGCTGTGAGCAAATCTTACATTCTCATATGATGTTCAACAACTCCAGAATTGAACATAAATGCAAAACTAGAACTCCAAATGCAAATACTAAACTGAAAATGCAAATCAAACCTATTACAAGCTAACCTCTCAACTAGTTGCTATCTTTCAAGCAAGAAGATGAGCCCATGCTAGGAGGTGTGCTTTCCTCGAAGCGAGTGCCTGAAGACAATTCAGTAGCATAACAATGTGGTAGACAAAAGATCCCAAATGAAGAGCTGAGGCCTGAATATAAAGACATGAAGAGAACCATCTAGAAGCTTCAAGAAGGGCTCCCAAAACCCTAATTTCAAATTCAACATTTCCCTCCAAAAGATGGCGTCCTTTTTCTCTTACTGAAATATTTCACTTTTTAAAATAAAAGTCAATCACCTTAAATAGGCGTCCATTTCACTAGCTCAATATTTGACTTTTAAAACATAATTTATCTCCATGACACCATGACCCTTTAAGTCCCCCTTTTTAAAAACAACATGAAGTTGTACTGCTAGGTAAAGGGGTGTTATAATATTATAATGAAAAATACTTCTCTCCAAGAAAACTGCATCCAAGGCCAAAAATTGAAGTGCCAGCTGAATCAACTGAAGAAGAAGACCAACTGAACTGAACCCAACCTATCCACTGCTAAAAATAGAATTTACTAAAAATAGTAAATTCATGAAGTTGCTCGGAATGCCAAACTGACCATACCACTGCGAAGCTCTCTAAAAACCCAGAAATAATCTGCAATCCGATTTCCAAACTTCAAGCAACAACCACCTCAAAACCAGAAAACCCTAGTTTCACCATCCGAGTAGCCTACGGGTCTCTGGAATAGGCCAACGGTCAACAGAAACGATCACATCTGAGAAGGGGACATTACAGGGGCTGTCATGAAGCGAGAGATGTAGCTCATTGCAAAACTGAGATCAAGTCTAGTAGCAGTGAGATAAATGAGGCTGCCTACTAGTTGCCTGAATGCAGATTCATTTTGCACAGGCGAATCTGATTTTGCTAATAGTTTTAGCCCTTTCTCCGTAGTTGTTGATGCAAGTTATTCTTCATAGCCCAAGTGTTATTCTTCAGAAGGACTAAGTTGGATTCCCATGAGTTTCTGGCTTTTGGAATCCAACTTAGTGCGCTTGGCATCTGGAATCTGCACATGAGCATTAGAGCCAAAAACTTTCAAGTGGTTGACCTTAGGCTTGCGTCTAGACCAGGCTTCTTCAGGAGTCATCTTCTTAACTACATGAGTAGGAGACCGGTTCAGGAGATAAACAACAGTATAAATAGCTTCAGCCCAGTATTTCCTAGGAACATTTCTATGCTCCAACATAGAACGAGCCATTTCAATAATGGTGCGATTGCGACGCTCAACGACACCATTCTGTTGAGGGGTGTAGGGTGTGGGAAGTTGGTGCTTAATACCATGTGCAACACAGAAACTGGAGAATTCAGAAGAACAAAACTCCCCCCCATTATTAGACCTAAGAGTGACTATACGAAAGTCCGACTCTTTCTCAACTAAGGCCTTAAATTGCTGAAATATACCAAACACTTCTGATTTGTTTTTAAGAAAATACACCCACATTCTTCTACTAAAATCATCAACAAATAACAAAAAATACTTGCAACCAGTAATTGAAGGAGTGTTCATTGGGCCACATAAATCAGTGTGAACCAACTATAATACCTTGGAAGCTCGCCATGTGTCACCATATGAGAACGAAGTCCGATGTTGCTTTCCATCCTGACAAGCCTCACATACCCCATGATTCTGAGTCTAAATCGCAGGTAGACCACCAACCAGATCATCTTGAGATATTATGATATTGGTATTAGGATTCAACTATGTAGTTTTCGAGTCAAACTCATTGACCCATGATAGCAATATCATAATTTGACACGCTGTGGAAAATACCTCCTGCTTATCATCTCGAGATAGTTGAGAGAGATATTGCATATTTAGGTGCCCATAACGTTGATGCCAAAGTTTGTTGATGGAAGTACTCCTGGTTGCCATAGTGTGCTCTTGAGAATCACCAGAATCAACAAATCTATATAGACCATGATCCTCAAGTCCTTGAACAACTGTAGTGTGAGTCTCTCTGTCAACAATGCTACATGTATGCATGCTGGAAACAATATCTAGCTGAGGAGAGTGAGTCATGATCTGACTGAGTGAGTAAATTCAGCTCCATGCTAGGTACAAAGTATACATTGAGAAATATTAAATTTCTTCCTCTAGAATGAATTTGCACATTGCCCTTGCCAACAACAGTATACTCTTCGCCTCCTCCAAAGATAACAGAATCTCTGAATGGCGTGTACTCAATGAACCAATCCCGAGGATGAGTGAAGTGTCGAGATGCACCTGAATCAATATACCAAGTAGAGGATTTAACAGGATCTGCAGGACTCTTGGCCATAAAGGTATAGAATGCAGACTCCTTCTGCTCAGTGTGCTCTGCAACATGGGCTTTAGGTTTACACTCTCTTTGCTTGTTCTCTTCAGAGGCCAAGCGTTTCTGACAATATTTCTTCATGTGACCATACTTATGGCAATAGTTGCACTGAACATTCTTCTTTTCGGAAGAATCTCGAGATTGAGCTTGACTGGGCTGCTGAGAGGGCTGATTCTTGCCCTTATTCTTTTGAAATGTCTTGGTAGGAAATGCCTGCTCTATGGAGGATGAACTAGCACCGCTACCGAATTGTTCTTTCCAACGATCCTGTTGTAGAAGGATGGTGCAAAGATCAAAAAACTTCAAATCAACATTAACTGAGGTAATGTTGAGTGTCTCAATAAAGTGCTCATAAGATTTTGGTAGACTCTGCAGAGTGATGACTACCATATCTTCCTCCATTTTCCAACCAATAGCTTCCAGCTAATCACGGATGTCCTTGATTTTTGTCAAGTGCGCCTGCAGAGTTGTCTTCTCATCCATCATGATGGAGAACATGTTTTTCAGAAAGAACACACGACTCTTGTTGGATGTTTCATGAAGATCTTTCAGAAGATCCCAAATTTCTTTAGCTAATTTGCCAGACGGTACCTGAGGTAGCTGGTCATTAGTGACAAACAGTTTAATAAGCATCACGGCTTCTTGATTTTGCTCATCAAACTTTTCTTGATCTTTATTTGCCATTGGCAGTCGTGTCTTGTTGCCCAGAATAATTTGGTCAAGGCATTGATATTCATAAATTATCATACATTGCTTCTAGGTGTTGTAGTTGCGGTCGTTAAATTTTTGTCTGCCCTCCAGCATAATATGCGACAAAGCCATTTGTCATAGGCTTGTATAGAATATCTTTTAAACAAAATCTGACAGATATGAGGCACAAAACCCTAGAAGCAGAAATCTGTAAGAAAAAGAAAGACACAAAACTCGAGGTTGCACAAATAGCAACCAGAAAATGTAGAAAATTGCCTAGAAATCACGATTTTGTCACAGTAAAACCCTTAAACGAACTTTGACAAAGAATAGGTACAAACTGCACAAAATGCCCAAATTTTTTTGAGAATACCTGCTCACAAACTGTGGAAACCAAAAAGAAAGGAAAGGCACCCTCGGGTTTCAGAAAACCCTAGGTCACTAACATAGGTCACATAAATAAAACCCCAGTTGCGTTTAGAAAGCTGTCAGGAATCGCACAAAAGCCAAGAAGAAAATCCGCCACAATGAATGTCACGATTTTTTGGAAAAAAATTCCCAAAAAAATTTAGCCCACGAATTGCAGGAATCGCGCCAAAAACAGAGGCTCAAGAGGTCACGCACACAATGGAAGAACTTCATGCGATTATCAGAAGGTCGCACGCATAGAAAAAAAATACAAAAATGCGCGGGCAGAGGATGAAATTCTAGATCGCGATTTTCTCAAATGCCCACAAATGCACGAAAATCTGTGCCAAAGAACTCACAATTTTCAGGTAAAAAGAGATGCGATTTTTCAAAAAAATTGATCAAAAAAGACCACAAATAGGACATAGTCGCGTGCGTAGGAGAAAGAAACACAGACGGCGACAAAAAGACGCGTTTTTGTGCTCAAAATCGTACAAAAATCCACATGAATTTTACACAAAAAAGTGTTGTGATTTTCCTTAAAAAGAGCCGCAAATTTTCTCTGTACCAGACCCTCGATTTTTTTCAATCAAAATCACACGAAAAAACTTCAAAAATCTGGTTCAAACAAATTTTTATTTGCTTCCCCGCTCTGATACCATGCAAATGGTAAATTTAATGTATATTCAAATGAAAGAGATGAAATCTCTTTATAGATAATTTACAAAGAGTTTCTAATATTACAGAGTGTCGAAAGTTTCTAAAAAGAAATAAAGCAGAACTAAAAGAATAGAAACAAATCTAATATAATATATTACAAAGTTGACCATTAATAAACTAATAAATATTAATCTAATAAAGATTTTTCAGAAGATAAAAGTTGCCCAGCATACTGAGTCATTCTGGACCTGTCCCTATGTTTATTTGTTGGTTTGAGGTTTCTATGATTGAATTCAGGTGCCATCAACTTCAATTACATTTATTGGATGAGTAAGAGTTGGCACGGACAGCTATGCACACTACGCAATGAGTGCTCTTCAAATTAGGAGGGGAAGCTCCCTTGTTGTGCTTGACAAAAGTGCTTTGAAAACGAAAGTAAACTAAACTATGTCCTGTCTTTTTGTCTCAGCTGTAAGAGGTACAAGGCTTTCTCGAAAACTATATACGTTGCAGCTAAGTATTTTCTGGTTTTGCAGATTACTAACTACAACTAGGCTTAATTACTTAAAATCTATCCAGTTTCCTCAAGAAAACAGAGCATGAGGAAATGGAGCAAGGATGACTATCTGACGATAAACAAGTATAGATTCTCAACTTGAAGGCAAGGTGGCACATCTATCAGCTCAATCTAAACAAGTTTATTGGAAACAACAATATACGAGAAACTAAGTACAGATTCTCAACTTGAAGGCAAGGTGGCACAACTATTAGCTCAATCTGAATAAGTTTATTATTCACACAAACACACGATAACCAAGTACAGATTCTCAACTTGAAGGCAAGGTGGCACATCTATCAGCTCAATCTGGACAAGTTTATTGAACACAAAACAGATTTGATCTAAGGAAGGAATTCACCATTATAATTGCATGAAACCCAAGTGGCATAACAATTCATCACAATAGCAAAAACGCATGAACAGATACAAAACGAGCAATATTGAAGGCAAGGTAGGCACAACATATATTTCTCTCTCGTGCAAAAGTTATGTACAAATGAGCAAAAGCTCTTATTTATAGACATCAAAAGGTGTAGGGAACCCTAAAATCACCTTGAGTCAACTCAGTCTTGCAATGCATGCAAGATTTATTGCTAAGCCCTAATAAAGCAAACTATACAGTTAACTGGAAACTACCATCAGTTAACCGAAACATCTAATCTAAAAATGGACAATTGTGCAAGCATGCACGTCCTTATTGAAAGCATGTTAACTAGAACACTACCATCAGTTAACGTAAACCCTAAATAAAACTCCAAGTAAATAAAGCTAATCTCAGAATAGATATGCATGAGATGAGACAGCGAGTTGACTTGAGAAGGTAACGCCAAGTTTAACTCTTGTGTATAATGTCTATTCCGAGAGGTGGGAACTGAAGACTACTGATCGTGATCTCGAGCAACCAATCCCTCAACGAGATTGTTAACTGCATCACTATCTGGAGCTTTGATACTCTGTCGAAGAATGCTATGCCTGCGCAGCATGTCCTCACTAGTTGTGATTTGGGATTGAAGTTCACCCCTACTCCTTGTTGCTTCATCGAACAACGCTGACATGACTGTAAGCTGATTAATCTTACAGCCAACGGTTTCCCCATTGAAAATAGTATGAGCGAGTGCTTGGAGCTCTGACTGTACATCGGTAAGCTCAATATACGCAACACCCTCAATCTGATATCGACACGGTAAGCGAGATATTAAGGTCCTCACAAACCGGAGTGCACTAGTAACGTGCTCTCTACACTCAGCCAACTCTGACGCCATAGTCTCCTCTATCTTTGCCTTGAAAACCAACTGTGTTTTCCAAGAGTAGATAGCTTCTCTATCTTCTGCATCTGTGACTGATTCATATGCCATACTCAGGTGAGCAATCATAATCTCATCTCGGGGTTTGTTAATTGCCATGTCTCGCTCCTCATCCTGGAGACGTAGACGGAGTTCTCGTGCATTGTACCGCAACTGATATAACTCTGTAAGCATAGAACGGCCTCTAGCAACGAACTCCTCCTCCCACTCATCCAAACCCTTGCCATATGCAACTAAATGATTAAGTTGACCTTGTTCTGCTGGAGGCTCAAGCATTAGCGGGAGTGTGGTAATGACATCTGTCTTGTGTACAAGGCTAGAAATGTACTGACGAAGCTGTCTGATTTCAGCCTTGAGGGCTGCCTTATCCTCTCCGTCTTTCAGCATTCTGTGCCTGGTACTGTCTGTAGCAACTTGTAGGAGATCAACCCGAGTCTGGCATGTGCTACGACCAAGGTTGACTGTGATAACCTCAAAATCCCGAGATTCCAACTCGTCCAAGCTCTTCCCCTGTGGAGGTATAGCAGTCTCGACGACGATCTCCATATCGGTATTCCTCTCCACGTGGACCATGTTCTTGATCCTCTTGTTTGGCACATCCTGGTAAACCTGATCAAAATCTGAATGATTAAGGACATAGGATGGCTGCCTCCTCTTCCTTCCCAGTTGGGTCTCAATCCAAGACTGATCTCGGCTAATGCTACTGGAAGGGTTTGTACTAGCAACAGGAGGCTGTGATGAGAGTGAATATGTAGAAGAATCACTGCGAGATGGGGAGTCTAAATCCAATTCAATATGAATTGGGGCTGGTGACTGCTCCGGAACTGGTGTAGGAAGTTGAGGCTGAACCTCAGGCACTGGCAGACTCTGAACTGGCCTCTGAACTGGCTCTGTGATAGGGTGTCTGTCAGCTTCATTACGTGTATCAGTGGCAAGCGCCTTGCCTTTTGAATTGTTTGGCGCTTGACCTTTCTTAGGAGGGTTACTCCTTTTCTTCTGTTTAGGTTTTGACGAGGAAGGTAGTGAAGGATTCACCACTGGCGGCTCTGCTCTAGGCACACTTACCCTCCTGGTCCTCTTGCTGTCGAGGTAAAGTATACTGTTTTGAATAACTCTACTTGACCTCTCTTTTACTGTTGCGTACTCCTTGGCGTACCAATCAACTGCTGGCAGCGGCTGTGTGTCAACCTGCTCTCTGAAAAACTGAGGAAGAACTTCTCCATCATCTGATAAACCTCCCACATCTTCTGACAAGAAAACAAAAATCTGTGAGAGAGAGAAGCGGCCATAGCTACGTCTGCGAACCTCAAAGTCGTCCGCGCAGTTTGCCCAATAATCCTCCATAGAAGTTTCATGATATGCGCGTCCAACAAGGCGAGTTGTGTAATGACCCCAAAGATCATAGGCACGTGCCTTAACAAGATACTTGAGATGATATTTCTCGAGCTCCTGTCCTGCAACTTTGGCATCAACTGCCGTCTTACACCAATACATTCCAAACTGAAAAGGAAAGTTGGCAGCTGGTCTATGCTTGCGGCGTAAAAGACGATGAACATCATGCAACTGCCTCAGGAACTCCATAAAAACTGTCTTATTCGAAGGATAATGTGGAAGCATAGCTGGATTTCCTATAAATCCATATACTCGGATGTAGGTGTATGTCGGGAACTGGATAAACCAATCCGCCCAACCATCCATTGCTGCTCTAGCAACTGCCGAGATACGAATGTGCAACTCCCGGTCCAAATTTCTCACTGTATAAGTCAAGAAAGCCTCGTGAACATGCTTGAAATGATGTTCAGCCTTAGTGAACTCAAGCTGATCATAATAGTGATAGACTTTCTGAACACTGAGAATGCCCACGGTGTTTAATCCTCGGAACTGACCCTGATAAGCAATCAAGTACACGAGATAAGAACACGTGAAACTCATGAACAACTAGGAAACCAGTGATCTGCTTGTGGATAATATCGCTGATGAAGGATGCCCAGTCATAATGCTTCTGCCCAGATATGATGCGACCAATAATGTAATACATTCAAGGCTGGAAAACATTAACATGTGATTGACCCGAGACATGATTCAAGAGTGTAATTAGAATCGAGTACTCATCCTTGTACTCACCATGACCCACATTGTTTGGCAATCTGTTCCTCGCTTGCTTTAACCATCTTTCTGCCATTTTACTCTGGCACTTGTCCACATCAGCATTGAATGCATGCTCGCACTGCTCCATAGAAATAACTAGACTATTCGGGTGTTGAGGTATACCAAAACTTCTTTCAACGTCCAAAGGCTTGAGACTGCAAATAACTCGTCCATCTACTTACACTATCTCACGAGTAGCAGAGTTGTAATGCTTAATACAAGACATCACGAACTCAATACAATGAATGGAGATAGGAATGGAAGCGGCCTCCAATAACCCAGATTGCTGAATGTTCTGAATAATCAAATCTTTGATCTTGACTGGATCTAGAACTGCTTCTGGCAGCGCCTTGTGAAGATTCGTCTCAACTGTCCCGATGAAGTCATGAGTAAGGACTGATTTAGTCCTGTATTCGAGCTGAGTGTACTGCATTATGAAAAACTCGCCTGTTGACTGTGAACTCGACTATGTTCTGACAAGATTTTTGGAAAGCTAAAAATAGCTTGCTGAGGCTAAAAATAGCCTTTTGAAGAGTTATTTTCGGCGAAAAATCTGAGATATGGGTTTTGTCCAAAAAAAGATTCTAAGACAACCTTAAACGTCAAAAATGCGAAAATCTAACTTCTACTCGACCATGCAAAGAGATTTCAGTTGAGAAAATTAGAAACTCGAGAACGAATGCTCTGGAGTTAAAAATTCCTGAAAAATCAAACGCACAAATTTAATTCGAGGAAGCTATATGGAAATGATCTAGATGTTCAGACTTGCCAAAATCTGTCAACTTCAGGAACATGCGAATTGTATTTTGAGAGAAATTTGAGAAACAAAGAAGAGAAAGACGTTTTTTCTATGCTCTTTCTTCTGTGAAAATCGCCCCTGTTTCTTCAAACTTGCTGAAAATTGTGAACTTAAAACCTGCAAAAAGAATTTGTTTGATGAAATCACCCTTGGAGACTGATGATGAATCTGCCCAACCTGCAAAAACTCGCCTCTGCTCTGAAGAAATATGAATTTCTGAAGCTGTGTGAATGATTAATGATGGCGCCGTGCTTAAATAAAGAGAATTCGCACCATATTGTTTACTGCAAGATTTAAAACCTTGACTAAAATAGAAGGCTTCTGATTGGACCCCCTCTAGTTACATTGACACTGTCTTGAAGTTCGAAACTTAAATAATAATAAAATATTCATTATGCAATAGCACAAAGGGGCGCCAATTTTAGAAAATCGCCATTTAATGCTAAAATATGCAAAAATAAATATTAAATATTATTTAACATCAGTTGACAAACCAAGTAAAGCACTTGGATTCACCGGCGAACTTCACTGATTTCAAAAAGTCCTCATTTGTCCTCATAGGCGTCCATTTGCTCAAGATATCACGTTTTTTACTAACTTCCTACTTTGTAGCTGACTACAAAGTTACAACTGGCCATCTTCGACACTGATTTCCGGGTGACCGGGTGATGCTGAGACTGAGCAGGGATATTCATTGCGAAGCCTGCAGAGCAAGGAAGAAATGTCTGGTGGGAGTCATCACTGCAAAATCCATCATTTAACACCTCAGAAAATTAGGTGCCTTTGATTAAATTGATTTTCAGGTACTAGACTTAACCATTTCTCCAAACTGCCATCTGACGCTTCAAACGGCTGCTGACAACGAACGGTGAACGCTGCTGACTGGCTAACAAGCTTACTGCATGACTAGAGGTATTCCGCATCCAGCGAATATACGCAAGGCATCTGAAAAGTGCATTAAGGAGCCCAAAAGTAAGGGCGCCCCTGGCCTGAAAAGGCTCAAACACCATTTTTGCAAAAGTACAATTCTCAACCAAATGCCCTACTTTGACCTCTGATATCGGGAGCTGGGATGACCTGATTTCGATCACTGTATGTTTCTACGCGTAGCCAGAAGGACCTACGAGAGACGTCTTTGGAGGCGACGAAGCAAGAAAACTGCTTCTAAGACCTCAAATAGAAAGGCGCCTTTCCCAAGATGGAATAGACGACCAGACTTAGCCATTTTCTGAGCTGTCTTCGTTTTTTAGTATTTCACAAAGACCTCACACGTACGAGCGTTTGCCAAATCCTGGAGGCTGACGGCTGGGCTCGTTGGATAGATGGAGTAATTGCGCTCAAGTCTCGTGAAGACTTCGAAAGCGAACAACTCCATCTGACAGGCCTAAAGGCTAGGCTCCCCTGGCCTACAGAAATACAATGAAATTTACATTTTCCTGCGCCTGCTAAATTACGTGCCTGGTAGAATCTCTGCTACGATCTCTCAGAATGTCGGATTAACAGGCAAGTTGGTGCATCGCAAAGGCGAACTAGAGTAGCACAGATTACAAGAAGACCTCGTCTGCAAACTCTGCCATCTTAAGGGTCAATTTGAAGGGCGCCCCTGAGCTACAGGGGCGCAATTCAACATTTGAGGAAGCTCTGTGATGTGAACTCTCCTCATAAGCTCATCTTCTGACGTCGACTGCCGGAGCTCTGGGACTCAGATAACTGCATTCAATAACTCGTCGGATAGGCAGACTAGTTGTGAAGAGATTGACTGCATCATCAATCAAGAATAACAAGATCTAAACCTTCTTTAAAGAATGCGCCCTTGAGCTACAGGGGCGCAAAAGCTGGAAAAAGATAAGCTTCTGCAAACTGCAACCTCTAGAATCTTCAACTTCTGATGTCTGTAACCGTAGTTACGAGTCTCGGATAGCCTCGCAGGATAGCTCATCGGATAGGCAGACTAATTCTGAAGAGATTGAATGTATTCATGAGCATTTATCACAAAATTTAGGCCTTCAAAAAGAAGGGCGCCCCTGGGGCTACAGGGGCGCAATTTTGCTTTTCCTTGAGAAACCTTCAAAAATAGACCATTGAAATCATCATTATAGCCACTGAAATGACCATACAAAAGTATTAGTGTTGTCGTGAAATGTTCCACCACCGTGAATGCTTCGCTCTGAGTCTTTGATTCAGGTTCTGATCAATGGATACTGCCTTTGACTGACAAAACATTGACAAAACTCCATGCTTGATATTGCCCAAAAACTGTATTTGACGTCATTTTAGCAAGGTTTAGACTATTTTAAGCAAAATGCCTTGATGAAGCAAAAAGTTTGGTTTGGGTACAACATTAGGCTCCGTCTGGTGACCATGTCGGATACCTACGGCATAGGAGAACCTAAGAATCTCAGTGTTACGTAGACCAGTGACTTACAATTGGGCATCAGAGTTGGGACTTTTCCCTAATCACCTAAAAATATTGGAGTTTCCTAAAAACCTAACCTAAAAATCACCTAAAACAAGACTACCTAAATCACCTAAAATACGACAAAACATCACGGAACAGGGAAACACAAAACAACATGACGATAAAGCATAAAAAGTACTTACAAAATATTTACAATATCACTCCTCCCCCGGAGGGTTGAAGTGCTTAAGATAATGCCCGCTATAAGGAAGCGGGAAGAGCCTTCCATCCTGATGTGAGAGAATATAAGTGTTCTCTCTTGTGGATTCATGAATCTGGAAGGGCCCTAACCATAAGGAATGAAATTTTCCATGCATTCCTTTTGGCTCATGCCTTTTGTCCCACAAAAGGACTTGATCTCCAACTTCAAAGTCTCTGTGACGAGCCTTCTTATCAAAAATTTTCTTCACTCTTTCCTGGTGCTGAGTGATTTTATCAACAACCTCTGTCCTCTCCTCTTGAAGTTTCATCAAGAGCAACATCCGCTTCTGAATAGGATCATTGAATTCTTCATCCTCCACTGCAGATGCCAGCTGTAAAGCAGACAACTCTAAGGTAATGGGTAGAATATTTTCTGTACCATACAAAAGTATGAAAGGCGAGGTGCCAATAGCTCTTTTAGGAGTTATACGATCAGCCCAAAGGGCGTCATATAACTTGGTATGCCAAGCTGGCTGATTTGACTCAACTAACTTGCGTATAATTGTGACAATGTTCTTATTGGATGATTTGGCTTATCCATTACCTTGAGGGTAATAATCTGACGAATGCGACAGCATGATGCCGTGATCAAAACAAAAACTTAAAATCTCCTTTGATGGGAAGCAAGTTGCATTATCAGCCACAATTTTCCGAGGAACTCCGAAGTGAGAAATGATATTCTCCTTTAGAAAGCTGCAAACCGCTTCAGACGTAGCTCGTTTAGTAGGAACCGCCTCAACCCATTTCGTAAAATAATCTGTTGCTGTAAGGACATAAACATGCCCCTTGCTGGAACTGGGATTGATAGGACCTACAAAATCAATACCCCATTGCTGAAATGGAGCATCAATGATCACTGGCTTGAGGAGAGATGCCAATTTGACTTTACCAGCAAACTGCTGACATAACTAACATTTGTGAACCCATTCATATGCGTCACGGAACATAGTAGGCCAATAGTACTGTGCCCGTAAGATCTTGAATGCAGTGACTCTCGATGAAAAGTGCCCTCTGCATGCCTAACTGTGAAATGCATCCAACAACTTCTGCTGCTGGTCTCTACCGACGCATAGAAGAAAAGTTCCGTCAAGGCCACGCTTGTACAGAATGTTGTTAACAAGCACGAAATTCTGTGCTTTCAATTTCAGTGTTCTTTTCTGCTGTTTGTCCATGTGACGTGGACATTCACCATATGCTGAATAATACCATAGAGGTGTGTACCATTCTTCTGCAAAATCAACTAATAGGACCAAAGGAAGGTCCTCTTTAATTTCCTGTTTTGAACCAATTCCACCATTGCTCTGGAATTTGCGATCTCCATCTTCTGCCAATAACCAGCAAAGACCTTGCCCGCGAACAAGCTTGGTTGGTTTAATCTCCAGATCATATTCCTAAACTTTCGCGATCCAATTCCCTCTTTTTGTGCCCATCTCCTGTTGAGTAAGCACACTTTTGACTGCTAGATCGGTGACATACACCGTTGTATGAGAATTCAAGAGATAAAACCTGAAATTCTTGACAGCTTTGACGACAGCATAAGCGTTTTTCTCGATCCGGGAATAACGCATCTCAGCATCTTTAAAATTAGCACTCATAAAAGCAATAGGAGATTCTCCCTCCTTGCTGAGCTTCTGTGTCAGTATGGCAGACAGTGAGTGTTCTGACGCATAACAATAAAGGATAAAATCCTTCTGAAAGTCAGGCCAAACTAACACTGGTGCATTAGCAATAGCTTCTTTGATTTTGGTAAAGGCCTGTTTGCCTTCATTTGTGCACACAAAAGTAGATGTCTTCTTCATCATTGCTGAGATCTCCTTCGTCAGCTCTGAGAAATCAGGTGCGAACCTTCGGATAAAGTTGACTTTACCGAAAAAGGAGTGCACCTGCGTTTTGCTTGTAGGGAGAGACAGGTTTCTAATTGAATCCACCCGATTCAGATCTATTCTGGTACCTTATTTGGAAACGACATGGCCAAGTAGCTTGCCCTCCGTCACTGCAAAGATTGTCTTCTTCGGATTCAAAGATATTTTATGATACTTGCATCTCTCGAACACTTCCACAAGATGTGAAAAGTGATCACTCCGTTTATCTAAAAAAACGGTTAAGTCATCAAGGTAGACGACTATGATCTTATTCCTAAGATCCCCAAATGCTAAATCCATGGCTCTTTGAAAAGTAGCACCGGCATTAATAAGGCCGAAAGGCATCCTTTCATAAGCAAACGTTCCCCACGGCGTGGTGAAAGCTGTCTTGATCTGATCCTCCTCAGCCACTGCAATCTGATTATAGCCAGAAAAACCATCAAGAAGTGATAGCATCTCTGATCCGATAACTGTTTGCAATGTATGCTCCATGATAGGTAAGGGATAGTTGTCCTTTAAGGACGATTGATTCAAGTTCCTGAAATCAACGCAAATTCTGATTTCTCCATTTTTCTTGCGTACAGGAACAATGCTTGACACCCAGGTGGAGTGATGAATAGGAAAAATTATCCTCAAGTCCACCATTTTCTGAATTTCCGCATAGATAGTACTTTGAATTCGCGGATTATAATGTCTCTGTTTTTGCCTGAAAGGATTAACCTCAGACTTCAGCGGAATTGTGTGAGACAATTCTATGGGTGTGAAGATCTTTAAATCTTCATATGACCAGGCGAAAACATCCTTGTACTGCTTGAACAAGGCGATAAACCTCTTAGTCTCTTCAGGAGTACAACACTTAACCCAAATTCACAAACCGAGGCTTGTCTTCAGTACCTATGTTGACTTGATTATATTCTGATGAAGTATTCACCCCCGACCTTTTCTGATCTTGGATGTAACGATCATGCCTGTCAAAAATATCCTCTAAGGATACAAAACCTTTGGGAATCTGATTTCCCTTCAACTGTATGATTCCAGATTCTATAACCTCAGAGTCTTCAGCAATTGACTCTCTGTGAGAAGTTGAACTTCCTTTAAAGAACAATTCTTTGTAGTTGTCTCCCATGACGAGAAATTCTTCAATATCTTCATCGTCACTAAAGACTTGCCAGTTGTCTGAATTATCAGGAACAGCTGGTCTGTAGATTACCTCAATAGCAAATGAATTTTGACGAAAGTCAAAGTTAGGCATGAAAAGAGTGGCTGAAACTGCAAGTGCATCAGTTTTGCTATTGTTCATTCTCGGAATATATTTGATGTTAAATGCATCAAACCAATTGATTGCATTCCACACCCTCTGCCTGTAGTTTTGGAGACGATTCTTTCTTATGTGAAACTACTCTCTGACCTGCTTTAGGATCAGCTCTGCATCTCCTTCAACTTGAAGCAGCTCTCTGACTCCACGCTTGATATTGCCCAAAAACTGTATTTGACATCATTTTAGCAAGGTTTAGACTATTTTAAGCAAAATGCCTTGATGAAGCAAAAAATTTGGTTTGGGTACAACAAAGACCTAAAATTGACTTTCAGAAGTTGTGAGACCAGTCATCCTTTCCGGGACTGAGTTGATTATTCGATGAATCGTTAGGCGAGATTATCAGACTCGTTAGTCAACGGAGATATCAAATCAAAGTACAGAGGGTCTAAATGAAGAAACTAAAAGACAGTCATAAAAATTGACTAGTTGAGCTGAAAAAGCGTCCCTGCTGAAGAAAGGCGCCCAGTCTTTTGGAGCCTTAGATTTAGTTTTCAGGCTTAACATCTCCTAGGCACATCTCTTTAGCATGATTCCAACTCAACAACGAATCTATCAACAACTGCTCAAGATCAACTAAACGACCGGGAGCAAGGATCAAACAGAGGCTCTTCGCCATGAAAAAATAATATAAAAAGAGTTCAAATTCAAAAAAGACGCCTAAATTGGTCAAAGCAAGATTTGTTGACTAAGTCAGAGATTTTGGAGGCAAACTTGGTTCAAACAGCCCACAATCAGTGGAAATCAACTTTTAGAACTCCAGATCAGGCCAAATCAGTCTTCAATCATGAGTTGGCACCCATACTTCCAATCTTCCTCTTGTCTTCTTCCTCTCTTCTGTCTTAAAATTCATGCATGCCCAAGAAAACAACAGATAATCACAAATTTGACAAACTGGGTTTGTTCAGCTTTGAAGTGCCAACAATACCCATGTGTTAGATTTTTCCAAGAAAAATAAGCCTTTGCTGCCTTTGAAACCTCTGCCCCGAAGGGCTCTTGCATGTACAGGGACAAGTGATTTTTTGGGATTTCTGACGTTCTGGGTCCATTTAGAAAATTATTCTAAGTAAAACCCATGTCTCAAATTTTTTCATAAAAATTACCCCTCGACAGGCTATTTTTAGCAGTTGCAGGAAAAGTTGTCTGAACATATCCATGTTTACAGTCAACAGTCGATTTTTTCAGTATATAGTTCTCACAAGTTGAAATCAAGACCAAAATGGTCTTACTTCACGACTTTCTAAAAACACTCAACATGGACATGCATCAAGTGAAGCCCGTAGTCAAGATGGACGCCTTGGAAGGCGTAAATGACATCACCGTTCAATGGATAGCCAAATGCGGAAGGTAGTCATTCCAAACATAGAGCTGCCACCGGTTACTACCACACTACCTTCCACATTCCATGTCAACGAGGCTGGATGACGCAATTGCAAAGAAGATCGAATATCAAAAGCAGTTTGTAAGAGGCAGAAAAAGTCAACACCTGATTAGAAGAATTGTTGACCAATGGTGATGAGGTGTAAAGCACCCCAAGAAGGACATCCTACCCTCCATGAAGACAATAATTGTGACTGGAGTTAACTTGATGCCCCTTTTCAAGTTAACTCCGGGTCCCACAGATCATGCATGTTAGATCCCACTAATTAAAGATGTCTAATTTGACTTCCATAATTTGTGGATCTCAGATCTCCACTAAATGTGGATGTCTAGTTTGGAGGCACACTTTGTAATAAAGTTCACCTTTAGTTTAATTTCAGTCAACTGAAGTAGTTTTCCAGTTGACTCTTTGTTTAGTTTCAGTTAACTGAAGTAGATTTCCTGTTAACTAATTGCTCACCTACTTTTAGACATAGGAATAAATCTTGCTAATTGATTGGCAAGAACTCAATGTTAACTCAAAGAGACTTTAGGGTTGCCTACTCCTTTGAGTTCTATAAATAAGAGCTTTGGGCTCATTATTTGTTAACCTTTATTTACTACGCAAAATTGCTGCGACATTGTTGCCTCAAGTTTGCAAGTGCTTATTTGTTCACTCTTGGATGAGAGTTAATTGGTTTGATGAGCAATTGTGCATGATTTCGTGCCTTTGCATGTCCCAATTCTTTGTAATTTGTTGAGGAAATTTAAAGACGAAAATCAGAAAGTGCATGCATTCTGATCCAAATATTTGAATTCTTTCAACATTTTGTTATTATAACTCGTTGTTTCAATCTCCTCCTTGGATAGGATTTCCTCCTCCTTGGATATTTTGTTAACAGTTATCGTGTGATGTTGTTTAATGAATTGTCTTTCAGCCTACACTTCGGATAGGGGTTCCTCCTCCTTGGCAAGTCTGTTAGCCGAATCATCGTAATTTGTTGTTTCTAGTGAGTTGTTTCCCAGCCTATTCCTCGGATAGGGGTTCCTCCTCTTTGGAAAGTCTGAGATCCTTCTTACCGTGAGAGTGATTACTTGCATAAAGCCTTATTCCAGCATAAACCTGAGAGTTTAGAGCCTCGGTTGCATTCTGAAAGATGGCCAGATCAAGCAATCCAACCCATTCATTCCGCTTCTATTCCCTCATGCTTTGTTTATCTTGAGGAGATAGGATAGATTAAAAGCTAGTTTAGTCATAGTTAAAGATCTGCAGAAACCAGAGAAAAAATTAGCTATGACACATTGTGTTTATGCACCCTTGTGTCCTGCCGCTAAGTAAAAAAGATAGGAGCCTTAGTTTACTGTACTTTTTACGCATAACATCAGCAAAGAGGATCTTCCTCTCTATAATCCGAAGGAGCAGTTACTAAAACACTTGCAATAGCTATCCGTTTCCAATAAGCACTCCAAAGGTGCTAATTGAAACACCAACATAAACAAAATTATTAATTAATATAAATTAAAATTAAAATTACAAAATATAAAACTTGGGATAAATTTTTTATTGCAATAGTTGGAGGTGCCTGTATTCTTGCCCATGGAAGTACCACCAACTATGAGCATCCACCCTGTACTTGTCTCGAAGAGCATCAAGATTCTGATCAACACTACCAGAGCATGCAAAAGCCATTAACTCAGCCCTCACTTGATCACGTTGGTCACGATCAGTGAAGAGTCTACGAAGTGCTGCCTTGTACCCTTGAGCCACTTCAGCATCCCTATATGGAGCAACTCTTGATGAAGCAGAAAGTATCTCAGGACTATAATATTTGGGACTCAATGCAAAAGCGTGAAGATGCAACGGAGTGGTCATTTTGTTCCATCTATCAACAATGATTTCCTGTAGCTCTTTAAAGAACTTTTCTTCAGGTTCTTCCTCTTTTGCATTGATGATGGATTTCATCTTCTAAATTATTGAGTCGATACCATCATATACTTCGCCCAAACAAGGTCTATCCATACCAGTGTAACGGATCATGCTCAATATGGACTCAATGAAACTGACGAGATACTTAACACGATCCCACCAACTATCATTTAGGATCCTTTGCTTGACCCTATTTGCCCTTTCACTGCTAGATTGCCTCCATATGGTCCAATTAGGGCTGATTACCATGGCATAGAGTGCCTCACGAACCTTTATAAGTCGTCTCAACACAATTGTGTTGGAGGCAAAACGGGTCTCGACAACTTGTTTGAAAATCAAAATTAAAATTAAAATATAATTTAAATTTACAAGATCAAAATTTAAAATTAAAAGAAAATTCAAAAATTTAAAAATATTGAGAATTAACTTACCTTCAACAACTCCAATTTTGAGAATTGTCTAAATATTCCTTGTGACATATGGTGGTTGGTGACAAACATTTGGATGTCTTCACCCTCAGCATACACCTATTTGATCCACTCAATTTTGGATCCAATTTTTTGTAGCATTAGATTGAGGGAGTGGACAACACAAGGTGTCCAAAAAATGTGTGGATACTTCTCCTCAACCAATAACCCAACAACCCTACAATTTTTGGCATTGTCGGTTACAACTTGCACAACATTTTGATGGCCCACTTCTTCAATAGCTTGGCAAAGGATGTTAGCCATAAATGGACCATCCTTCACTTGTCCTTCACAATCCACTGCTCTCAAAAACATTGCCCCTTTAGGGGACACGACAATAACATTGATCAATGGGCGATTTTTTGCATCTTTCCATCCATCAGAAACGATGGTCACCCTTGTTTCGATCCACGAATCCCTTATGGGCTTCAAAGAGTCTGCTACATGTTTCACCTCTTTCTCCAATAAGGTGCAACGCACCTTCTCAAAACCTGGGCCCTTATACCCCTTTGGAGCCTCATTTATAGATTTCACCATTTTTTGCCAATATGGTGAATGAACAATGTTGAATGCCAATCCATTGGCATAGACACATCTTGGTATGTTTTGATCAACAATCTCTGTTGCCTCATTCTGAAATGAAGCTTCCAACGGTCCCTTAGATCTTTTATTTGAAGAGGGCACAGTTTGCTCTTGAGGGATGTCCATAAATGGATGGCTTTCTGTAGGTGGAAAATAAGAAGGCAGTGTAGGGAGTTTCATGGATTGAGATCCTTTCTTCAAAGGATGGCTTGTTTTAACACTGGTTGCTTTTTGGTCTGCTTTTTCTTGCTCAGCAATATATTTCAGCACTATATCTTTTGGAATGCCTTTGTTGTTTTCACCTAGACAAATTTTGATGCCTGTTTCAAGGATCCCTCACAAGTGCCCTTTCACTTGACTGTATGAGCTCGAATATTGAACATGGCAATGGCTACAAATCCAAATATATCCTCCACCACTTGGAAGTTGCTGAACCATTTCTACATATTTCCAAAGGGGAGAGTTTGGGTTTGTTTTGAAATGAGATTGGATTGAGCCTGAGGAGGTACCGGTTGCCATTGTAATATGGAATACCTAAGGCACAAAATATTGAAATTTTGGTATTGATTCATTGAATTTGAAATTAAAAGACAATTAATTTCAAAAAAATGAAAAAATTGAACATGTGCTATAGACATTTAGAGGAATGAAAAGTAAAACAAAACAAAAACTAAAAAACAAAACAAAAGAGTTGAAGTTCATTTGTTAAAAAAAAATGTAAAAAAATAAATAAAAAAACTTCAAAAAACCTACCTCTTTTGAAGAAATCTTGCTCTACGATCTTCTTGGCAACGAACAGGCACTTGCAAGCGCTTAGGAATAGCACAACAACCAACCTTGAACAATCTACGATCAACCTTCAAGTCTATTGAAGCTTGTGCAAGCAAGAGAGAAAGTTCAGCAATGGAGGCAAAAAATCCTTTTTTTTCATTCACAAATTGGTAAATGAGTATCACTTTACCTATTTCATGTGTTAGAGGCAAATATTAGGGTTAGAGGGAATAAAAAAGTCTTTAAAAGTCAACAAACAGTAAAAAAAAATAAAAAAATTGCAAAAAGGCATTGGAAAAGTCCGCCTGGGCGCAAATTCTGCCCGGGTTCAAAAAAACCGAACCCTGGTTGGGCCCACAGTCAGGGTTCCGAACCCTGGCCAGACCCACAGTGGATTTTTTGAACCCAAGGTGTATTTGACCCGAACTGGACCCAACCGAATCGAACCATATCCGGGCTTCATATTGGACGAACTGGTAACTTAGTTTATAAATCATTTTGGTATTAGAGCTGTTTTGATCATTGTGGGATTTTTGGAAAGTGTGTTTATGATAGTTATAATAGCATAAGAAGCTAAAATGGAGGATAATGCACTAGTAACCACATCGAAACCCACATGAAGGGAATAATGGATAATCAACTATGCTTGGTTCAACAAGAAGAGAAAATGAGATGAAGATGGCGTAAGAGTGAACCTCAATAGATAGTTTATTAAAAGCTCTAGCTAAAAAAATTGGCATAGTGGAAGGAGGTATGAAAAGTGAAGAGTTGTTGAAAGAACCATTCAAAACAAAAGAACTAATTTTGTTTAAAGTAGAAACTAAAGTGGAAATTAGAAGTTTTAATCAAGAAATTAATGTGGAAAAGTTGGATTTTTGGTTAGAGTAATTAGAAGTGTATTTTAGTGTTCATAAAGTTAGTGAGGCACAAAGAACTAACTTTGCATGCCTCAAAATGGAAGGACACACTCTTGTATGGTGGGAAAACTTTGTAGTTAATTGTGAAAAGACAACCAAGGCGATTGTAAGCAATTGGGAAGAATTTAAGGAATTGATCTAAAAGAATTACTATCTCATAGGCCACAAGTATGATCAAAGAATTAAGTGGATATATTTGAAACAAGATGGGCATAGGGTGCAGGATCATATCATGGATTTCCTCAGACAAGCCATGTTAGTTGCCATAGGCTTGGAAGAAGAGGATATGTTGATCAAGGACCTTGGAGGGCTCTACTCACATCAGAAGGAGAATAGTTACTTCCAACCCACAAGACTTGGATGAAGCATGTGTCCAAGCATTCTATGTGGAAAGCAAAGAAAAGTTACCACCCTCCATAGAGTAAGAAGTGGAGGGATCTTCTCCTTACTCCAAGTCTTAGTAAGTGTTTTTCAGGCCAAAAGTCTCTCTAATAAGGGAGGTGTGATCAGTATGGATTATGAGTAATTGGACATGAAATTTTGTGAACAATAATATGCATCTACAGTGTAGATAGAAGATAGAACAAAGCGATAAAAAACGTAGAAGAAAAAATGTATAGGATGGTATTGCAATCGTGCCTAGGACATCGCAACCACGGTAGTGTCTAGGACAACATCACAATCGCAATGGTTACTCCTGATTGTGAAACATAGAATTTGAAGTAAATAGACACCAATTCACCCCCCAACACATGCGGGAACTCTTCTAAGGCCCAAGAGAACATTCCAACACTAGACGAGTCTATACATGGAGTTGGGAAACATGTGTTTGATGCATGAGAGGATTTAAAGAAAGTTGTCTTGAGCAAGGAAGATTCAGTTATTTATAATGTTTGGAAGGGCCAAAACAATACAAATTGCCTTAAAAGGAGCAAGGGGCAATGTAATGACCCCCTCAGGAGTTCGCCAGTTGTTGAGTATTAGACTATCCACTGGATTCCTGTAGGCTAATCAGATGGTTTGTGGAGCCCATAGTTATTGGAGTAGCAGAGTTTTACATCTTTCCATGTCAGTTGGGGGTGTTCCCAAGGTGTTTCCGAGAGTCGGGTATAAGAAATGAAACACTTAAGTTATAAAATAATAAGTTCACTTATGTATTTATTAAAATATTTAAAGTGACTTATTTATCAATTAAGGCGGTTAAATAGGAGCATTTTTGAAAGGGTTATTCTTTTGTAGTATGCATATGTCTTGAGCACTATACTTATCACATTTTCCGTGCCATAAAATAGATTGTCACTTTCCTTTTTATGTGCTGGTCCCTGTTATTAGAGATGTTGTGGTATATGTTTTGAAGATTTCTGTTCTGTAGTGACGCCTCATAAAAAAATTTTAGAGTATGGTCAAATTGTGGGAGAGTGGGTTCTCTAAGCCATAAAAATTGTCTATGATTGCTTGTATCCTTTGTCGTTGGTAACAGAAACGTTTTAGCATTTTTATTTCAGGTTGTTCTTTGGGTGACGTGTGATTTTTTGGTTTTTGGTGGATTATGCAATTTGAATGTGATTGAAGTATACTGTGATGTTGCCATTATTTCGAAGGATATTGCAGATCATGAATTTGCTGATGCGCTCAGAAAAGGTGTGATGTCACAATCTAGTGAGGTGATTGTTTTTGTATGGAGAGTGTTCGTCCGCTTTTATGGTTGAGTGATTTGCATGGATATGTGAATGAGCATGGGCTGTATAATGCAATGGTTATGAGAGTTATTTAGTGATCAGTGGGGAGTCTCAAATATACATATACTGTGAATTTTCACGATCAGATTTAATGCACAGAAAATTAATTCAAAATCAGACAATAACACAGCAGATACCCTGGGAAAACCCTCCTCTTGAGGGAGAAAAACCCAGCAACAAATATATCTCTTTTATATATAACAAAAGCAACAATTACTTTACAATGAGGCCAATCACAAGGCCAATATTCTGCACCAATAATGGCGACAATAACAATCTGCCCTTCATGAGACTCAGATCTGCACTAAGAGTAATTCACAATCTGCTTCTTGAATAATTCGCACTTTTCTCTTGAACACTTTGCACTTGTCTCTTGAACAGTTCGCACATGAGTGAAGGAAGGAGATGAACTTACTTGCTTGCCAAATGAAGGGAAGAGACCTTGTATAAATACACACATATGAGAGAGGTCGCACCTCTTCATGTAGAAGGTCGGCCCATAATACAAAAAGATAATTACAAATATAACTTGCAAATTACAAGGAAGGTCGGCCCAAGAGAAATTATATTGTTGCCAAGAGAAGCGCCCATTTTCATTAAATGACACATATAAATAAATAGCCTCTCATTAAATGACACATATAAATAAATAGCCGATAGGCTATATTGATTTATATCTTCACTCATGGCTGGAAGGATGAACCCGAAGCTGTCATAACATTAACATATACATGCTGCGATATGAAAAAGAATATATGTTTGGGATGACAGTGGACTTATGTGAAGATAATATCATTTCTTATTGACAGATTTTGCGTCTTCAACATATCGTTAAGGATGTGGGTGTATGTATGTTCGTGGGTGTGCATAGAGTGTTGCTATGCATTTTCACATGCAATTTTTCTGAATGTGTTGAATCTATTATGGAGCAAAAGTGTGGATCTTACATTCTCAGGTGGCTGTGTATAACCTTTTAGATCTTCAGTGAATTATTTTGAATGTAGGAGGTATTAACAAAAATAATGACTTGTTTATGAAGTTTTGAATGAGTGAGCCATGCAGCTTCATGAAGGCTCAGTTGCAAATGAAGTTGAGAGGTTGAACAAAAGTTTTTCAGTGAGTTGGTGCTCACATTGGAATTGGTGCTTCAGTTGTTCGAAGTTGGTGCTTCTAGTGAGTTGGTGCTCACTTTTGTAATCTGGGTTGGCGCCCTTTAAAGTTAATGAAAGCAACTATTTTGCTGTGGTTTTTTACTTGAAAGGGTTTTCCATGTGATATCGGTGTTCATCTTGTGTAATGTTTGCTCTTACTGTTTTGATTGTTGATTCATATGGTTTCAAGTTTTAAAGTTTTAAAATACTGATTCATACCTCCCCCCCCGACCTTCTCAGTATTTTCTGTGTGCTCTTCAATTGGTATTAGAGTAGGGTTCCTTCGAAAAGAGAGCTTAAACGCTTGGAGGTAGATCCTAATAGCACGCATGGGTTCTCATGAAGGTCTTGCTACAAACAAAGCTCCTTTATTCAATGGTTCTAACTATGATCTCTAGAGTATTCGAATGTGCACTTATTTGATGTCTCTTGGTTTTGATATATGGCGAAGTGTAGTAACTGGTTATACAATTCCAACAACTCCTCCAACGGATGCTGATGGAAAGAGAGCTTTTGAAAATAATGCAAAAGCTATGAATGCTATCTTATGTGGCTTGGCAGAATTTGAATTCATAAAGGTTATGCATTGTGATACAGCTCATGATATTTGGGACAAACTTCAAAAAACTTATGAAGGAGATGATAAAGTTAAGAAGGCAAAGCTTTAGACACATAGGAGACAATTTGAGACTCTTAAGATGCAGGATGATGAAAATGTTGCTGCATATCTACTTCATGTAGATGAAATTGTCAACACAATCAAAGGCCTAGGAGAGAAGGTTGAGGAGTCTACAGTTGTTCATAAGATTTTAAGATCTCTTCCTTTGTGTTTTGATGCAAAGGTTTCAGCTATTCAGGAGATGAAGGATCTTGACAAGTTGACAGTAGATGAGTTACATAGTGTTCTTACAGCCTATGAGATGAGGACAATTCCTGATTCTTCAATCAAAAAGGAGGCAGCCTTCGAAGTTTCGGAAAAGGGCAAAGACATGGAGTTTGCATCTAGTGATAGTTCAGATGAAGATTCAGACACTGAAGAGGCACACTTTATGGGGAAGTTGAAGAAGGGTTCAAGACAATACAAAGGAAAATTGCCTTTCAAATGCTTCAATTGTGGTAAGGTAGAACACTTTGCAGCCAAATGTCCATATGCAAAGAGTGAGGACAACAACTATGAAAGGAAGCCCAAGTTCAAAGACAAGAAGTATAGAGGAAAAGAGAAGTTTCAAAAATTTAAGAAGAGCCTCTATTCCAAGGATGAAAGTTGTTCATCTGATGATAGTGATGAAGAGTTTTCTGATGAAGAAATCCTATTCATGGCTGAAGAAAAAGACCACGCTGAAAATGAGGAACATGAAGATCATTTTGATGAAGAAGGAGAGGTGGACCTTGAAGAAGAACGTATAAGTGCCCTAAGTGAAATCAAAAGACTTAGGAAGAAAAATCAGAACTTGAAGTTGCAGCTACAAGTGGACAATGAATCAAAGGTTAAGGTATCTCAAGATCTTGAAGAAGCTGAAAAACTGATTATTGACTTGAAGGTTCAGATTGAAGAGGAAAAGAGGATTGAGGAAAAAAAAAAAAAATCAGCTAAGGATAAAAGAAGAGAATGAAGAGAGACCTGAAGCTGAAATAGTTTCGCTCAGAAAATTAGACAAGTCTATGTTCAACTGAATCATGAGATGATAAATCATAAAAGTTCTATGTCATTGGACAAGATCATTAGGTGGAGTTGGATTTGAAGAAGGTCAAAGTTCAAAGCCTACAAAAGAAGAAAAGCAAAATAGCAACTTTGATAGCACAAAAGGTTCACAATCAAAAATCAGAAATAGTACTGTCAGAAGACCTATTTCAAGGCAACCTCATGTGACCAGGTTTAACAATCTTTCTTTTATGGGTATTGTTTTTCATGCAATCATTTTGGTCACAAGGCAGCAAATTGTAGAGTCTATGCAAGTAATGATTTTAGATATGTGAATAGAAATCAAGGATTCTTGAATACAAATTCTTTTGCTCTTTTGATGAATTACAATTTTATATGTTACAAATGCAATAACTTTGGTCATGTTGACGTGGTTTTTGAGACCGCACCAATACAGAATAAAGTTTTCCAACGGATACCCTATCCTCTCTTGAACAAAGTATTCAGCATGCTAAGATTGCGAGTAAGATCATGCTTTCAACTCCAAGGTTCCTTGAGTGCGAATAGGCTCAGTTTGGCTCGATGTGATATTGCTGGTATTTCAAGGGGACTTACACAATTGTTCGACGACTAACAACAAACAGCGGACTAAGGGCGTAATTCGAATGATTTGGCAAATGAGCACAAGTTTCCTAATTCTAACAGAAATGAACTGAATTTAAAAAGGTGTAGGGCCTAAGAAGTTTATGTTCTACTCTAAGGCGTGGACACGGCGATCAAGTGACTCCAACCAAGCTCCGTTTTGCCTCACTTCGGACAGCTTCCGCGGAACTGGTGCAATCTTGAGGAATGACTTAAGATGTTCAGATCACGATTTAGCATGAAGACACCATCTCATGCCAACGTATAAATCATAATCGAAGTTAAGTTTCACAAATTTCCAGTTGACCACGCAAGGCGAACCCACCGTCAGCGAGCCCGCTAGTGGTATGGACAAGCGAAGTCTTGTTCAAATCGAGCGCCACATTCCACAATTGTTAAGTACTTGCATGAAATGAAATCTACTTTACTTTAAGATTCTACGTGAATTGGAAGGACGAAGAAGCCTCAACAACTATTCACAACAAAGAGGAATTCACCATCAATGAAAATTCTTTTATTATGAAAGCATACATGACAACTTCTTACAAAGTATCCAAGGGGAAGACTTTCCTTCCTTTTCAATCTACACTACTTTACTTTCTACTCTATCAACTTCTCTCTACTCTAAGCTCTGCTTCTAATTCTCCTTCTCTAATGTCTAATGAATTCCAAATGAGGGGGACTCCCCCTTTATATAGCTAGCCAAGTCCCAAAAGACGGCTAGGGTTACAATCAATAGAGTGGCCAGAATCGTGCCACCTCAGCCCTAAACAAGATTGCCCTAAAAACCGCCACAAAGGAGAGTGGGGTAATAAATGCGCCATAATGTCCACCATCATCCTTCTAGAAGATTCCGTTTGTAGACGCGTTCACACTGTTCTCGATCTTCTCTCTTGGTGTTGTTCTTTGACCTCTTCCACTTGAGGGTCATCATCTTGAGTTTTGAAAACATTTCATCTTGAGCTAGCACTTAGCCATTTTTCGCAACTTTATCCTTTTGAGATTGAAACTTCATCTTGGATCACTTCAAGTCATCGTGCTCTGGCCTCGACATTCCTCCTGCAAAACAAGCGAGGAGAAGAGTATTAGGACACTTCATAATATAATCTTAACTTACTTACCTGATTCTCGCGCTTTGATCTTCGAGGGCTCAGCGTTTTTCCTTAGCCAACTTTTGCCTTCTTCATGATTCCTCATGCCTTAGCCAAATTTTAATCCATCTTCTTCAAAGGCGTATCATCCTTTTGACAGTATCAACTTCAACTGCATCTTCAAGGAATTCATTTCACCTATTGTAGCTCTGACAACCTTGGTTTTATTCATCTCTAGCTCAAGAAAACTATCCTCACGAAGGATTTAAGTAAATTCACCTAGGCAGTTCATTTCAAATTCATCGCCTGGAGGATTTCACCTTGAAAACACATTTTCTTCATTTTTGCCTTAGAAATTTTTCAAATTTCCCTTAGGAAATTCATCAACTTGGTGCCCACTTAAAATCTTCATCCCAGAATCCTCGACAAACTGTGGAAGACCTTAAAATCAACTCCTCATCGGCAATCTTCGATACCCAGAAGAAAATTTCTTTTAGAATGCTTCGAATTCATGGGTACCCAACGAACGGGTTCATTTTATTTTTCTGAATTTTGAACCTTAGAAAATTATTTTCCTGTGAAACTTAAATTCGTTCTTTGCATCTGTGAAGATTTCTTGTTGCTCTGACTTGGAAAATTTTTATTCCTGCACTGCCAACATCTTTTGACTTCATCATTGGCAAAATTCACTCGGTCTTTAGGAAAATTCACCATCTCACCAGACTTAAGCATTTTTCTAAGGAAGAAAATATTTGTGCCTTAGAAAATTTTTGATCACCGTCTCTTGGGAAAATTTTGCCTTGGAAATTTTATCCAACTCTGTCTGCCTTGCCTGCGAGAGAAAATTTAATTTCGTCAACTTAGAAAATTTTTCTTTACTCTTCATCTGGCAATTTCAACGCCTAGGCATGCATTATGCATTCTTTGTATTTTATTCTCCATAAAATTTTCAACGCCCAGGCAAAACTCTTCAACACCTTTAACACATAGCACCTCAGGCGCAAGTAGCACTTGGAGAAAAATAAAATAAAATAAAAGCGCCTAGCATTTTGTTTCATCACCTCATGCGCCTTAGAAAATTTTCTAACACCTCTAACCTTGGGCGCATATAACACTTCAAGAGGGATATTCACTTTACCACGCCCCACCTCAAGACTTTACCTTTCACACTCTCAAGACTTATCCTTTACTTGGCGCATATTGGCATGCATGAAGGATGACATTTCCCACGCCTAGCCTTTAACTTGTTGACTCCTTTTCAAATATGGGCGCATTCCTTATGTGGAGGAGGATAACTTTCTAACGCCTTCCCTTGTGACTTTTCAGCTTCTCATTTTTGTCCTCACATGGCATGATTTGGGCGCATTTCACCCCTTGAGGAGGATGAGCTTGTTGACTTTGCTTTGACTCTCTTGAAACTTGGGCGCATTTTACTATGCCTTCAGGATAGAAATCATTGACTTTCTTTGACCACTTGTGCCTTGGGCGCATTTTGCCCCTGGAGAAGGACGAGCTTGACTCTTAGAAAATTTTCATGCCTCCTCACTAGCTGGGCGCATTTTGCCATAGCTGCAGGATTGAAGTTCCAGACTTAGAACTTTTTCATCGTTTTTCGCCAGTATTTCATGCCCTGCTATTTATAGTAAGTCCTCTCAATTTCGTATCTCTGAAGCCCGGAATGACTTGAAATTTCAAACGTAGCATCCTCATAACCTTGTTGCCCTGTCGACACTGCCACTTTTAGTCACCCTGCTATTTTTAGCCTGTTTCTGAAGGTGGCTTACTATAAATAAAACGGCTTCTGATAGCTCCAATGCTCCGATCGACTTGAAATTTGAATGGCGCGTTCCTCACCACGTGACCTTCTGTCAACATCAATGCATGCAGTTGATTTACTATTTTTAGCCAGTTTCCAAATTGACTTACTATAAATAGTAAGTGCTCCGTTTGACTTGAAATTTCACCAGCAGATAGCCTGAAGGATGCTGATCGCGGTGGTTTACACCGGTTTTGGAAAATTCTGACTTTTTACGCCTATTTTTAGGCTCCGAAGTTGGAAACCCTAATTTACTCTGCATGTATATCAAATGAATTCGGTTTCCCTTCGTTTCTGTGGCACTGCGATCAGCTCGTGATTCTGAATTGCTGGGAGGCGGCTGTCGGGGCACACCTGCTAAAAATAGCAAGTTCCTTACTGAGTGATTATCTTTGTTTGCATGTCATACCATCGCGAAGCTCTTGAAAAACCCATCAGGAATCATCCGACATGCAAAAGAAACCCTGACATGCAAATCCTAAAAATAGCCTCGGAAGACTGAATTCTGAAAGTGGTCGTCTCGTTTTGCATGTTATATCATCGCGAAGGTCTCGAAAAACCTAGAAGGAATATCCAGACATGCAAAGAAAAACTCTGCGTCTGAACCCTGAAATTCGTGTCGAAAGCCGGACTGCTAAAAATAGTAAGTTGTCTGTTTTCGCTCAAATTTTGCATGCGAGTAGCCTGATATGCTCTGAATGCCGTGTGACTGTTGGAATTCAAAAATGCTGATAGATTGCCTTGAAATTTCACACTTACTAAAAATAGTAAGTATCTCAGAATCTGATGAAAATTTGCTGGAAGCCTGCTGGAAACATGCTGACAACAACGTTAAGCTCAATTTTCAATTTATTCACTTTATTCGACCTCAAATTGGCAAGGAAACTCAAAACCCTAATTTTCAGACTTAGCCAAAATTTTACGTTATGGTTCAACGGCGGGCCCATCCTAGAAAGATAGACAGAACGAGAGAGAGACAAAGAAAGAGAGAGAGAGAAAAACCCAAGCCAAAAGACCAGAATGGAGCAAAAATTAGGGGTCCCCATCTTGAATGGGGCAATGTGTGAAAAGGTCACAACAGGTCATACTGCAAAGACTTGTAGAAGCAATTTGGCAGAATCTTTCAAGCAAAGTAAAAAGAAAGAGCAACAGGTGGCTGAAAAAGAAGTTGACAAAAAGGTTTGGAGGAAGAAGAAAGAGGTAGAAAAAGTTGAATCAATGATTGTGCAAAGTTGCAAACAACCCTGCATGCACAAAATGAGAGTGATCAATGGTACATTGATAGTGGCTGTTCCAGACATATGATAGGAGACAAAAGCAAGTTTCTCATGTTGAAGAAAACGAATTGTGGTACAGTAAGGTTTGGAGACAATGCATGTGCAAAAATTTCAGGTAAAGACACTCTTATGTTGAATGACGGAAGGGCAAAGGTAGATAATGTTTTGTATATTGAAGGTCTAAAACATAATTTACTGAGTGTGAGTCAAATGTGTGATCAAGGGCACACTCTTGTTTTCAATTTTGATATTTGTGAAATTAGCAAGGATGGTAGACATATTGTTGAAGCTAGTAGAGCTGGTAATAATCTTTATGTTCTTAATGGTATCAAAAGAGAGAAGTTGGGAGTGATTTCATTCCATCTCTAACTAGATGTCTACACTCGGGGGGAGATTTCATTGTCATATTTTATCAGCCTTGTTTCAGTTATGCAGGTTGTTCAGTTTGTCATTGATGTCAAAGGGGGAGTAGTGAGTCAGGGGGAGTAGTATTGGTTTCAGAGCAGTTTGGTTTCAAAAGTTGGTTAGTGAGTCAGGGGGAGCAGTACAGGTTTTAGGTGGTGTTGCCATCAATGACAAAGGGGGAGATTGTTGCAATATTTTTTTCATTGATGTCAAAGGCGTGTCAAAGGAGTCAACAAATTTGCCAAGTCAGACTCAAATGTCAAAGGGTTTGAGTTCTTTGTTTTGGCATGACTCTTCCCTTTGTAACGCTTTGACTTATGGATGAGGGCGGCTTAAGCAATTCCGAGGTCTCTCTATATTTAGCGGTTGCTTGTTTATTTAAAACGGCTTTAGACATCATGTATTTCTGTGTTAATGCATATTCTTCTTTGTCTTATGTATGATGCGATATGCTACAAAAAATATTGGGACGGTGTTTGAATTCATTAATATTTCTATCAGGCCTTGCCTTTGTGGCATTTATTTATTTTTGTTTGGATTTCTTTGAAGTCGCCTCCTATTCAAAAGGCTATCTTGTGAGGACATAATTTCTTAGCATGTTCGTGAGCATTCAATGGGTGATTCGCATGGGAGAGTTGAAGTCGACAGACTGTGACAGAGTAACAACTTGCATTCACTCTGAATCATTGTTGCATGGAGGACGTGATTATTCTGGATGCGTACAAACAAAAGGTAGATGTTGTGTATGTTATTGCTATCACTATCTTTTTATCTAGGGTGTCGGCTGTATGATGTTGAGAGAGTTTTCGAGTCGATTTGTGTGTGGAAGTCGTGTGTATCAGTTGCAGAATGAAAAGTTGTGATGCATGATGCAATTTCACATCAGGAATGAGGAGAGGGTGGTCTATGTGGTAATTAGTGCCTCCTCTTAGAACCTCTGTACTTGCAAAAAGCCTATCCTTCCTTCACCTAGATTCCCATGCTTCCAAGCAGGGTGTTTTATTTTTGGCTCTAACATTGTAAACCTATAAAACCTAATGTAGGGACGTCAAAACAGTGGTAGGGTTAACTTAAGAATTTAAAGACTATGACATATAAATTTATAATTTAAAAACCAAAACAAGAAGAAGTAAACAAAATGGAAGGGAGATTTTAACCAAAAACAGAACAGAAAAATAAAAGATCTTGTGTTTTTAACTTTTTTCTATTATAGCGTTTAAATTTAGAATCTATAAATAGAAAAAATAAGGAAGAATGAAGGAGAAGAGGAATAAAAAATAAGAGAAAGAAAGAGGGAAAGGTTTAGAGTCTATGAAGAGTGTTACCTCTTTTAGATGCTTGAAAATTTGTTAAAAAGAAAGCTGACCACTTCTTTTAGCTCCTTCTATGCACAAATTGTATCAAACCCTTGTACATGAACTATCGGCTTCATTCAAGCAAAAATGGAAAATCAAAATCAGAGTGATAGAGTGAAATGGGCAAATGAAAATGAGTTTTAGAAGTTCATTTGGGTGTTTAAGGCTCAAGTGGCCTACTATTTTTTTTATCTTTTTCCAAAAAAATAGCACTTGTACTCACAATTCTTGAGCTTGGACTTGTTGAGTCAGTGAGTTGAGGCCCTAGATTACCTAGTCTTACATTGAATTTATATTGAATTTTATTAGTCATGTTTCTCTCTAATAAATATCTAAATCAAATGAACTTTTACCTTGAAGAATAAGGCACCTAATGAAATATGCTAACCAATTTTTTGCCACAAATTTTACACAATAACCAACACATGGCCAATTTGATTAGCGTTAGCACCAAAACCAACTTTCTATCAAAGTAACTCTCACCAAGAATGCGCCCTAAAACCACTGAAGGGAGAGGGGCGGGCATATGGTCAGAGGATCCCTAGGATCAAATAAATCAACAACTGAAATTGCTTACAATTGGGAATGTAAAATAAACTCAACGCCAAGAATGTGTAAACAAAATCCTTTTGAAGGCGAGGTGCTAACATATGGCGGAGTGATTATTACAAACTGAAATAATTAGGCGGATAACCAGCCATGGAAGATTTCAAACTAACTAATTCATCCGCTGTGGCGGGCATCCACTCAAGAGTGGGAATTCACCACTTGACAGTGGGTACAAGAGAGATTAAACATTCATTCTCCACACCAGCGGTAAACCATTCAGGGGTGCTTAATGTGAAATTAAAGAAATAATTGCAGCAATAAAGGACTAGAACAGTACTATTGTTTACAGTCTTACAATATGAGAAAGAGCTGCAAATTACATGAGGATTACAATAGCTTCAAAGCACATAAGTATTGGATGATCCCACACAATTAATTATCTCTCAAAATGCTGAACATGAATCAAAATCTGAACTTCTAGAACTCTGATAATAATAATCAGCAAACTGAAAATGAATAACCAGCAACTGTGAATTCAAAGAAATGATCATAACTCTTTCATTTTACCTCTGAATTGGCTGAAACTGAATGCAAGGGTCTTCTAGAAAGATGGCGCCACTTATGCAACTAAGAAAACAACAACAAAACCAGCTAATAATTATTGGCACGAATTCCCATGCTTCATGAATGGTACGACCCAGCTGGAGGGGCGATTTGTTCCCAAAAATCAAATTCTCAATAATAAAATCTCATACTTTGCAAAGATGGTCGTCCAAGGTTAGCAAACAATTAGCAAAAATGCCCAGAACCAAAATCAATTTATTCAAAGAGCTGTATACAAAAATCTACTTCAGCTGTAGATGAACCAGCAACTCCAAATTGACAATAAACTCCAAAATTCTTCATCAATGAGCTCAATCTGCTAGTCTGATTTGAGAAGCAGCAAATAAACCAATTAGGTGTTGTCTTTCAAACACGAAATTGATTGTAATCTAGGAGGTAAGCATCCCTCGAAAAAATAATCACAATGTCATTTCGACAGCATAACTTTAGCAATTAACAATCCATCCAAAATGCTGGAGCAAAGCTTCATATTTAAAGAGAATGAGATGACTCTTCAATTTCCCCTCATGGTACGCCAAAAGTCACATTTGAAACTTTTCAAATTTCCAAAAGTTATTAATTCCTCCTCAAGATGGCGTCCACTTCATGGCAATTAAAACTTCATTAAATATTTATTTTTTCCTTTATGAAGGCATCCCCCTTCAAGTCCACCTTTTAAACACAACTTGAAGTTATCATCCTAGGCCAAGGGGGTCAACAAAGAAACATAACATTAATTGCTTTGTATTAAATAATTGCCATCAAAACTGCATTTTGGAAGCTATACCAAAAATACCAACTGCTCCAACAAGAAAGAACAACTGAAGTACTGCCAACAGGACCACTGCCAAACATAGTATTTACTAAAAATAGTAAACACCAAGAAATGCCACAGAACCTCCAAGCAAAGGAAACCCTAATTTCACTTTTGATCAACCTACGGATTTCCGGAAATAGGCTATCAGTCAAAGAGGAGCGTATGGCCAAAATGGGGACATTACACCTAAATTATTCATTAGGATTAGTGTTATGAGACTCATAGAGCCTTGTTATTGACTCGACGAGTCCTGCCAACTGTTTACGTGGAGCCCTGTATCCCATATAAACAGCCATCAACTATTTAAGCTCTACCTTCTTGTAATCCCTAAACAAGATTTTTCCGCTATAGTTCCTATTTAGGTTGGGACTTCTTTGATGGGTGTCTTTCTATATTTGCATGAATGCAAGTGTAAGAATGAAAAAAGTGGATGTGCAATGAATCTAGAATTATCAGCTGAATAAAGTTAAGACCTTTCTTAGGTTTTGCTTTTAGTTTCCTTTCTATATTGTCTTATTCTTTTGATGTCTTGCATTTTTACTATTTTTATGATTTTCCTAGATGATTAAATTGAAAGCTTAAGTCTTCTATTACCAGTTCACTCATGTTTCAGCCTGGATCTGGGTCCGGTTTGTACTTGGTCTAGGTACTGGTTTGGTTTCCTTCTGGGTCGAGCTAGGATCATGCCAAATGAATCTAATTTTGTCTAGGTATGCTCTGCAGCATACCTGGGTGAACTTGGGTGCATTTGGGAGTACCTAGGGCAAACTTGGGCGGAGTGGGTGCTCACAATGATTTTTAATTTTTCTTTTTTTAGACTTTATAAGTTGAGCATTCAATGTAAAAAATCAACCCTAAAAAATTGATGATGATGATGATAATGATTGTTATGAAGATTCATAGGGCACTGATTGCTGATTTTATTATTTTAATATTGAATAATGGATATCTACCATGACGTTTGAGTTTGACAAATTGACACCGAAGTAGTATTTTTTTTATGGTGGTTTTGTTTATTATACTCATGTTATATTGTATTCTGAACTTGATTCCTGCTTTTAGGCTGCAAATATGTATATATTTATGATTTTTATGTGTTTTTTGTTTGAATGTACCCAAAACAAACCCAACCCCCATTTAATTTTTTTGCCATACTGACATACCCAAATCCCTGAATCTGAACCTGAATGTGAACTGATAACTTAGCTGAAGTCTGGTGTGATATTCTTTACTTTTTCTTTTGTACACAATGTTTTGGATTAGAATTGGATACCACATAACATTTGGTCTTGTCAAATAATAGGTGGCTTCAGGCTTGTACATGTCATAATTAGTTTTTTTTGTACTTGTCTTTGAGATGTTTATGATATTGCTGGTTGGCTACTGCACAGAATTCAAATTTAGAGCTTTTACAAAACACACGTTTGTGGTGAATTATTCTCAATGCTGCTATCATGTATTTGTTCAGCTTGTTACTATTGTGTAATGTCCCTGCTCTAGTCAGTTCTCAGGAGCAGTTGAGTTAGCCTATGTCTTGGACCCTTGTAGGCTAACAGGTTTTGGTTAGAGGGTCAGTGGCATTATTTGGTGGGTTTTGTCGTTCTCATCCTCAAAGTTCAGTGATTGGCTCACAGCAGGCCTTAGCAGTTCAGTGATTGACAACTTTTGATGGCATGTTAATACGATATGTTATGAGCAAGATATTAATATTCTAGTGAAATTAAAGTGTTTTAATTTAATTTGACGGAATATTATAAAGTTGACTTGACTTTTGTTGGCGTTTAAATTAGCACCTCTGGAGTGCTAATTGTAAACGTTCAGCTATTTCAAATGTTTTGCAACATTTCTTCGTTATTTAAAGAGGAGAAGTCCCTCTCTGCTGAAAGCAATGCGTAAGGAAGGGTATGATAAACTAAGGTTCCTATCTTTTTGTACTTCAGCGGTAGGACACAAGGGTGCACAAACACAATGCGCCACAGCTAAACTTTTTCTCTGGTTTCTGTAGATCTTAACTACAACTATTCTAGCTTTTAATCTATCCAATACCTTCAAGGTAAATAGAGCATGAGGGTAAAGGAGCGGGAATGAATTGGTTGGATCACCTGAATTCGCCGTCTCCTGAGAATATGGCCGAAGCTCTGAACTCTCGGATATTCAAAATGGGGACCCCCTAAATTTTGCTCCATTCTGGTCTTTTGGCTTGGGTTTCTCTCTCTCTCTCTCCCTGTCTCTTTCCGATGTCTGCCTTTTGAGGATTGTGCCCGTCATTGAGCTAAAGCGTGAAATTGACCAAGTCTGAAAATTAGGGTTTCATCTTTCCTGGTCAGTCCAAGGTCGAGCGAAGTGAGTAAATTGAAAACAGAGCTTAACATTGATGTTAGCATGCTTCCAGCAGGCTCTCAGCAAGTTTTCATCAGATTCTGAGGTACTTACTATTTTTAGTAAGTGTGCAATTACAGGCAATCTATCAGCATTTTTGAGATTCCGACAGTCACACAACATTCAGAGCACATCAGGCTACTCGCATGCAAAATTTGAGCGAAAACAGACAACTTTCTATTTTTAGCAGTCCAGCTTTCGGAGCGAATTTCAGAGCCTAGACGCAGAGTTTTTCTTTGCATGTTTGGATATTCCTTCTGGGTTTTTCGAGACCTTCGCAACGGTATAACATGCAAAACGAGACGACAACTTTCGAAATTCAGTCTTCCAAGGCTATTTTTAGGGTTTGCATGTCGGGTTTCTTTTGCATGTCAGATGATTCCTGGTGGGTTTTTCGAGAGCTTCGTAGTGGTATGACATGCAAACAGAGATAATCACTCAGTAAGGAACTTACTATTTTAGGTGCGTCTCAGCAGCCGCTTCCCAGCAGTTGAATCCGAGCTGATCGCAATGCAACAGAAAGCGAAGACAAACAGAGATCATTTGATACGTTTGCAGAGCAAATTAGGGTTTCCAACTTGAGCCTGAAAAGAGGGGTAAAAAGTCAGAATTTTTGAAAACCGGTGTAAACCACTGCGATCAGCATCCTTCAGGCTATCTGCTAGTAAAATTTCAAGTCAAATGGAGCACTTACTATTTATAGTAAGTCATTTTGGAAACATGCTAAAAATAGCAAGTCAGGTGCATGCGCTGACGTCAGTAGTCAGGTCACGTGGTGAGGAGCGCCTCATTCAAATTCGGTCAATAGGAGCAGTGGAGCTATCAGAAGCGAACAGTTACTATTTATAGTAAATCATCTTTAGAAATGGGCTAAAAATAGCAGGCCGGCTAAAAATAGCGTGTCACAGGGTAATAGGGTTGTGAGGATGTAGTGTTTAAAATTTCAAATCGTTCTGAGCTTCAGAGATGCACAATCAGAGGGCTTACTATAAATAGTAGAGCATGAAAGCTGGTGAAAACGAGGAAAAAATTCTAAGTCTGGAACTTCATCCTGCAGCCATGGCGAAATGCGCCCAAGTTGATGAAGAAGCATGGAAAATTTCTAAGTGTTGAACTCGTCCACCACACATGCCAAAATGCGCCCATCCAGCAAGGAAGCTAGAGAAAGTCAAAGAAAGTCAACGTTTCTCATCCTCCTGCCTAGCTCAAATGCGCCCAAGGGAAACTAGAGAAAGCATTAAAATATTCTAAGTACAAAGTTTCATCCTGCTCAAGGGGCAAAATGCGCCCATCCTTCATCAAGGCCAAAATGCGCCCAAAATACAAAAAGTCAAGGAAAGTCAACAATTTTCATCCTATGGCCATGCCAAAATGCGTCCACCTTGAAGCATGAAAGTTAGAAAATTTTCTAAGTGTGGAGTTCGTCCTCCTCACCCCTCCAAATGCGCCCATCCTCCTCAAGGGGTGAAATGCACCAAGTTTAGAAGAAGTCAAAGGAGTCAAAGCTTTTTATCCTTCTCCCTATGCAAAATGCGCCCAAAAGCATGCATGTAAAGACAAAAACAAGGAAGGTGAAAGGTCACAAGAGGATGTGGTTATGGTTTTCATCCACCACACAGGCTAAAATGCGCCCAAGTTCAAGAAGGGTCAAACAAGTCAAAGATTTTTTTTATCCTCACCTACATGAAAATGCGCCCAAATGAGGTCAAGTGAGGACAAAAGATGAGAAGTTGAAGAGTCATCCTCTTGCCTAGCTCAAATGCGCCCAAGTTGAGGTGGTGAAAGTGAATGAAGGGTGGTGAATGGGGTAAAAGGTGTTGAAAATACTTCAAGGCGTGGTGAAAGAAGGGTAAATGTTAGGCGTGGTGAAGTTTAAAATCCCTCTTCAAGTGCTACATGTGCCCAAGGTGAATGTGTTATAAGGTGTTAGAAAATATTGCCAAGGATGGAATAAAATGCTAGTCGTGGTTTTTGATTTTCCTCCAGGTGCTATGCGCCAAGGGTGGTAAAGTGAAATATAAGATGATGTTATGAGAATTCCTCCTGAGGCGTTGGAACTTCAAGTAAAAATATTTTCCAAGTATGAAATGAAATGTGAGGCAAGGATGAGCAAGATTGAATAAAATTTTTTAGGCAAAAAATTTCTCCAAGGCAAAATTTCCAAGATGATTTCAAAATTTTTCTAAGGCAAAATATTTTCTTCCTTAGAAAATACACCTAGAACTCAAGATGATGAATTTTCTTCTTGGAGCACGAGCAAATTTTTCAGTGGTGAAGTCAGGATGATAATGCAGGATGGATTGATAAAATTTCTCAGGTAAGAGCAACACAGGATGATCACAGATGAAGAACGGATTTAAATTTATAGAATAATATTTTCTAAGGTTCAAAATTTAGAAAAAATTAAATGAACCCGTTCGTTGGGTACACATGGATTCGAAGCGTTCTGGAGAAAATTCTCTTCTGGGTACTGGACATTTGTGATGATAGATGAATTTCCATGTCTTTCGCACTTCGCCAACACTTTTTCAGTGAAGAATTTAATCAGTGCTCAAATTGTGAGATTTTCCTAAGGGAGAATTTAAAATTTTCTAAGGCAAATTTGAATAAAACGACTTTTGAAAGGAAAATAATTCGAATGATGAATTCGAAATGAGTTGCCTAGATGATTTTGATCCAATTCTTCGATGATGAATTTTCCAGAACTGAGGAGTTAAATTCGAATTCAAGTGACAGAGCTTCGGCTGGTGGAATAAAAAGATGAATTTAAATCAAATTTTTCGAAAGTAAATTCAAAGATGCCAGTCAAAGTCGAGTTTCTAGAAGAACAAGATTCCTGACGTCGAGAGACAAGTGTCAGAAATACCAGAGGGGGAAAATTCGAATTCTTGAAGTGGAGTAGTGGAAATTAAATGTACTGGCTATAATTGGCTCCTTCTAGAATTCGATTTTTGGCTATAAAATTGAGAAGTTTCTCACTTGTTTTTCACAGCTGGAGAAGTACGAATTTGCTCTAAGGATTGTTGCTAAGCATTGCTGAAGCTTAAGAAGTTCGAAATTTTGCTAAGTCTGAGGGTTGCTGAGTGAAGGGCGTTGGAAATTTGCTATTGCTGAAATTCGAAATTGCTGAAGTTAAGGAGGACGCCTTGAGTTGCCAATGCAAGTGAGGAAAATTCGACTTGAAGAAGATTATATTGCTGAAGCTGGGGACGCCTTGGAGTAAGAAGAGTTAGTGAAGGGCGCACTTGCTGATTTGCTGAGTGTGGAATACGAATTTTCAAAAGCTCAATTTGCTGAAGGTGTGAGCTTGCTGATTTGAAGCTTGCTAAGTGATTGAAGTTCGAAATCTTGTGAAGGAGAAGTTGAGGTTTGCAGAAGAATTGAATGTTGCAACTTCTCAAATTTTAAAAAGTCGACTGGCAGCCCTACAAGGTATTTTATTTATTTATTCTAAGTTAAATTGCTGATGAATGTTTATTGTCCTGCAGATGGCTGAGGCAAGGGCGACTGGCAAAGATAACAATGGTGCATCCAGACAGGCTGTGATCAAGAAGCTGAGCAAAACATTCATGCCGGAGTCAAAATTCATCTCGAAGTTGGGCAAGCTGACCGATACCAACTTGGGCTCCATCAACCTTGAAACTTTCAAGAACAGAATGTTGGGGATTGGTAGTCATTGGCCTTCGACCACTTCGCACAATATTGTTCGAAGCGGATTATATGCAGCTGCTGGTTTCCCACCAGCCATTCAATGTTCGGAGCTGATGATGGAGTGCGCCAATTATTATGAAAAGGATCACAGATCGATCATGTCACCAGATGGTCAAGTGTTAGCCAACCTCACTCCTGCTGCCATTGGTGAGGCTTTCGGGATTCCGGTGCACAGGAACATGGTTTACAAGTCCAGAGAGCGAGCTGAACGGATGTATGCTTCTGCATTCGAGAGGTGCACAGAGACAATCAACACTCACTGGATGAGCAATCCTAGGCCTTCTCGTACAAAGCTGCCAAAGAAAATCATAGCAGATGACTTGAAACAGGAGTATTGTGACCTCATTATGATGCTGAGTCGAGTTGGTGGTTGCCCATAGTCCTTTATTTTTGAGCCATGGATGTTTTATTACATCAACCTCGTGCTGGAAGGGAAAGATTACGTCAACTGGGCTGTGATGATCGGTGACAATTTGCACGAGCAGCTCCTGAGCCTGAGAAGAACGAAGACATTTTATATGAGCTCTTACATCATTTACATGCTAGCTCGTGTGACGAAGTACAGAGGGATCTCTTACAAGGAACCTGTCGGTTGTGGCTCTCACCAATTTAAAATCCATGAGGCTTTTCCATAGTTGCACCTAGCGAGTACCACTCATTACAAGCGTGTCAATGACGCCTTCACCATGCATATCACGAGATTGCTTCAAGAGCGGTTGCATCACAGAATGTCGAGAGAGGCCCAGGAATTGATTGAAAGGTATGGGTGCTGGTTTATTCAGTTTCCGAAGTTTTCTTACATAAGGCTGCAAGGTTTTTCGTCATACCCATATAGGCTACCTAAGTACCCAACCGATAGAATTTTAATGCTAGAGATATCTAGGCAATTGGTTGCCTATGATAAAATTCAAAAGAAGAAGAAGAAGGGAGGTGTTGACTTCCCGATTGTCATGGGCAATTCCGACGAAGTGTGTCCTTCAATACAGGCAGCCAGAGAAGCCGAGAGTGAGCTTCAATTTTATCACTTTTCATATCACACCAGCCGACAGCACTATGATCCGCACAATAACATCAAATGGGTACTGTCAGAAGAGTTTAAACACAAGGCAAATATTGAGGACTATTGGGCTGATGCATCAGATGAAATTGAAGTCAGGAAAAGAATGTTCTCTCGGTTGCCAATTACTTTGATCAGGGAGTGCGAAGTTGTTTCGGTTCCCGACCAGGTGAATGAGGATATGGACGTTGTCCATCCGGATTATGCAGCAGTAAGAGATACTCCACTTCCGCTCCCAGATTGGTCAGAACCAGAGGTTGTTGACTTGGACACACTTTCTATCCCGGTCCTGACATTTACTAGAGCATGGGTTGACAGGTGAGTGAACAGGTTGAAGAGTAGGTCCATTGCTTTGACTTACAATTTGATGGGAGATCACAGGACACCCACCACCGGCAGAAAGAAACATATCACATGAGGCCCAGAGTCCAGAAGGAAAGAGCCAGTTCGGCAGGAGCCTATTCAGCCGGAGCCTCCACGAGTTGTAATTCAGTCACCCACGCCATTGGAGACACGTTCTCCAAGTATACAGGAGGTTTCTTTACTTGCTGATAAGAGGAATGCATTGAATCAGGTGCAAGTAGTACAAGAAAATAATCAGCCTCCACAGAGAGAGTCAGTTGGCTAGAGTGTCAACGCACCTAGTAGAGTTGATCAGCAGGATGATGAGGGGATTACCACTGACCCTCAATTTCAGCAAGAATTAGAGGCGGCTATGAATGATGATGATGATATAGTTTCAGGAGACACTTAGCCCCTTGAGGAAGATGAGCCTCGCCAGGATGATGTAGAGATTGAACAAGTTCGAGAAGTAGAGGCACAAGAGCAGCAACCCTTTGATATACAGTACAATGTACCTGATTGGCTCAGGGACAGAATGAGAAGAAGCCCCAGCGAGGAGATTGATCCGGCAGTTGAGATGGAAGAGTTCTTGAAACAGGATCAGTGCCTCCTGAGAAGAAGAGCACTGAAAATTTTCGAAGATATCAACGAGATGAGGATGGCTCTCGCACCCTTCACATGGCGTGCCACGAGTTGATTGTGGCCAGAGGCGAAATTGCCGGAAAATTCATGGTCACAACTTTGGAGTTAGGACATGCGGTGCGCGATTGTAGAGGAGTGTGATAACTCCTACCTCGCCCTCAAGGACGAGGTTATTCAAGAAGGAAGGAAAGTATAAGAAGTTGAAAGCGAGAACATAAAGCTCTAATTGGATATGTACTGCAGTTGTCTCGTTCTCATGGGCAGGAGATTCCGGTGATAGAGCCTCCAGCAGAGATACCTAGAGAATCAGTCAGTGGCTTGATGGAGTTGGGGAAGATGGCACAGGAAGCAGACAAGTGGGTCACAGGAGTTCGTGCTGAGACAGAGAAGTTTATGGAGGACCTTGCTTTTGCTTTCAGCAGGCTTCAGTATTTTGGCATGAATGGAGGCAGTTGATCAGGGCTTGGGGTGATGCTTACGTCTATCAGAGCAAAGAAATTCAGCGTCTTGAGGCATTGAGGCATGTTTGCGCGATTGCTGATTGATGGAGGGGTCATTCAGGAGAATGACAGATATGAATTTTCTAGATGGTATTCTTTAGATCACGGGACGTGGTTTCTTGCGGCATGACATTCAGCCGGATCGTAAGGCTATGGCCAATATCATTGATGGAGTTCAGAATACTTTTGAGGCCATATTTGCTAGACGGTTGAATCCGGATGAAGTTAATGTTGATAATTTGAGGGGTAGGCTGGTGCCTTTCTTTTCGAGGTGAAGTCCTTCGTACAGGATGATTTCGAGAACATTTCTACTTTCTCCGCCTTGATCCAGAGCACGCAGGATTCCTTGGTTGCTTGGAGAAAATCTTGTACAAGGCATGAGCATTCAGTCACGGTGTTAGAGTTCCAGCTTGATTGCATTCCACCCATTTCAGTTCAGGAGGTTGAGGCTGTACTTGGCAGATTCGTTGAGTTTGCAGCCAGAGAGAAGGAGAACGGGAATGCACTACTGGACGAGGATCTTCTAGAAGACTGATTGTGGGCATTTATTGCCTTTTACTATTTTTGGGAGTGAGTGGGAATCTTTGTTCATTTATTACACCACTCCCCATTCTGGCAGTTTTTAGGGTTAGGGCTGAGGTGGCACGATCTTAGCCATTCTATTGATTGTAACCCTAGCCGTCTTTTGGACTGGGCTATCTATAAAAGGGGGAGTCCCCCTCATTTGTAATTCATTAGAGATTAGACAGTAGACATTGGACATTAGCATTAGAGGCTAGAGAGTAGAGCATAGTAGACATTTTGCTTAGCATAGTGTGGAGAAGAAAGAAAGTTTTCCCTTTGAAAACTTTTGTGGAGATTGTTGTGTAACACTTTCATGATAATAGATCTTTTCATTGATGGTGGAATTCGTCTTTGTCATGAATAGCTAGCAAGGTCTCTTCTTCCTTTCGGATCCAAATAGCGTAATTTTCATGCAAGTAGTTTACTTTGATGTGTGGTGTTTCATTGAGGTAGCTTCATTTTATTCCATACCACTAGCGGCTTGTTGATGATAAGTTCGCCTTGCGTGGTCGACTGGAAATTATCTTGAGTTTAACTTCGATTGTGATTTGTATACTTATATGCGTCATTTTGATGGTGTATGTATGCTAAATTATAATCTGAATATCTTTTGCTATCCCTTTGAAGATTGCACCAATTTTGCTGAAGCTGTCCGACGTGAAGCTAGGTGAAATTCGGTTGAAGTCTACCGAAATTGAGCTCCACATGTCCTGCATTTAGGATAGGATATAAGTTTCTTAGGCCCTACACTCATTTACTTTCCGCATATTTCCGATTAGCTTTAGGAAAACAAACTCATTGCCAAATCTTCCACTTTATACCAATCCCTTCGAATCATCTATTTGTTGTTAACTGCAAGAAACTTGAACAATTGTGTAAGTCCCCTCGTAAGAACACAGCAATTCACATCAACCAACTGAGGGTATTCTAAGTATTCAGAACCTTGGAGTTGAACGTGCAAACTTTCTCGCAATCTTAGCGCGGAATACTTTGATCAAGAGAGAACGGAATAGCCTTCAAACTATTTTGTTTTGCTGATTGGTGCGGTCACAAAAACCACGTCAACACCTGCCAAGGAAGAGGAACCCCTATCCGAGGTATGGGCTAGGAAACGGTTTACAAGAAACAACAAATTGACGATGTCTTGGCCGACAACCTTGCTAAGGAGGAGGAACCCCTATCCAAAGTATAGATTGAAGGATAATACATTAAACAACAACAAACGATAACTGTCAATGACAAATATCCAAGGAGGAGGAACCCCTATCCGAGGAGGGAAATGAAACAACAAGCTATTAGATACAAGACGTGGAAATAACTCAAATAGGTAGATCAAAATGCAAGTGCCTTCTGATATTCTTCTTCAAGCTTCATCAACGAATTACAAAGGTTGGGATAGCAAAGGCGCGAAATCATGCACAATTACAATCAACCAACGAACTCTCATCCAAGAGTGAACAAATATTCGCTTTCAAATCTGTTGGCAACAATGGCGCAACAATTTTGCATAGCAAGTAAAGGTTAAACAAACAATGAGCCCAAGGCTCTTATTTATAGAACTCAAAGGAGTGGGCAACCCCAAAATCTCCTTGAGTTAACAATGAGTTCTTGCCAATCAATTAGCAAGATTTATTCCTAAAAAGGGGGAACAAACAGTTAATTGGAAAACTACTTCAGTTAACTGAAAGTAAACAAAGAGTCAATTGGAAACTACTTCAGTTGACTGAAAGTAAACAAAGAGTCAACTGGAAACTACTTCAGTTGACTAAAAGTAAACTAAAGGTGATCTTTAATGTAAGTATCCCTCCAAAATGGACATCCACATTTAGTGGAGATCTAAGATCCACAAATCATGGAAGCCGATTAGACATCCTTAATCAGTGGGATCTGACAATGCATGATTTAAGGGATATGGAGTTAACTTTGAAAGGGGCATCAAGTTAACTCCAACTATATTTAATGCCTTCTTGAGTTGACTTGGAATGAGGCACCAAGTCAACTTCAAGTACCATAAATGCCAATTGCAAGGTAGGACGTCCTTCCTAGGTGTCTTTTCACACTTCACCACTTCCGGTCAACAACTCCTTGATCCATGTGTTGACTTCTTCGGTTTCCGGATAGTTAATGCTTTGATGACACAACATCTCCTCTTCTTGCGCAAGCTGTTGCTCTTGGTAACTTTGGCGGCTCCATGCTTGGAATGACCTCTTCGCAGCTGGCAAGCCAAGGTGCTTATTGCCACGCGAGAGGTGGTAAAAATGGTCTTTCTGCTACAAGATCAACCTTTCTTTCTTCTTCGTCCAGAGTAATTGCTGCAGCTCTCCACTGAGCAAGGAGATGTATTCTTTTCAAAGATAAAGATCCGCAGACTGCTGATGATGTCCGTTTGTTCTCCACAATGTGTGTAAGATTTGGTTGGAGAGTTGCTGGTGCAAGGTCTAGTTGTTCAATTGGAGCCCAAGGACGCCAAATTGTCATTCTGTGAAGAAGAACTCGCCTGTTGACTGTAAACACGGATGTGTTCAGACAACTTCTGAAAAACCCTTGAAAATAGCGCCTGTCGAGAAGTATTTTTCCGGAAAAAGTCTGGCACATGGGTTTTGTTTGTGCTTCAATGCTGAACAAGCCCAGTTCCTCAGAATTTTGATTCTGAAACTTTTTGGGAAAAACCCCCAAAAATAGGGGCAGCAAGTTTGCTAATTCTGGAAAATCTGACGAGATAAAATTATGCTGAATCTACCCAGTTGATCAAATCTGGTGTAGCCTGCTGCTTTGTGTGACATGCAAGAAAACCTAAGACAAGAAGAGAGGAAGTAGACAAAAGATGGATTGGAAGTTTTTATCTGACTCCTTGAGAAAATCTGTCTCTGAATCCAACCTCAGATTAGCAATCTTCTTTTGCTTCAAATCTGCATGAAATATCGAAGAATGGATGAAAACCTTGGCCAGATCTGTAAATGGCGTCCTTGAGAGCTTATGGCTGTTCTCGATTATCAACCTGCAATGAAATAATGAAGTGGGATGCCTATACCTTGATTACATAGACTCAAGCCTTAGATCCACAAGTTTGGGGACCTAACTCATGATCAAAAGTTGTTTTGGCTTGATCTGAAGTTCAAAAAGGTGATTTCCACTGATCGTGGAGTGTTTTAGCCAAGTTTATCTCAAAATATCTTGACTTTAGTCAACAACTTGACCTTTGACTTCTTCTAGGCATCCCTTTTGAGTTTTACAAGTTTTTTATTGTTTTCTCTCTTGAATGACCTTAGTTTGATCCTGAATCTGGCTTGATCTATTGATCCTGAGCTGTTGCTGACACATTCACTGTTGAGCTGGATCCAACCTGAAGAGAAGTGCCTAGGGGACATGATGACAAAAAGCTGAGTTCAAGGCTTCAAAAGAAAGGGCGCCTTTTCCAAGAAAGGGCGCTTTTGCTTTTGCCTTGGTGGATTTTCAATCTTTGTTCTTCAGTCTTTTGAAATGACCTCTCGTGCTTTGATTGGATTTCTCGTTGATCGGAGAATCAAATGATCTCGCTTGATATCTCGTCAGGTAGCCAGCTCCGTTTCGCCAAAGATGACTGGAGTTGGAAAATTCAGAAGTCATTTTAGGGTTCCTTTATTCAAGGGCGCCCCTCATTGAAAAGGGCGCTTTTGCCCTTCAGCTTAATTATCTTTATCTGAAAAGTTGCCTGGTTTGATCCTGATTATTTGTTGACTGCTTCGTCAGATGCCTGTGCTTGCAGTCGCGTTGTTGAGATCTACCTAGGCGGAGAAGATTGTCTTGGGAAGCCTTTGGTCATTTGTCAGCATCTAGAGGTCCATAAAGAAGGGCGCCTTTCTTTGGAAAAGGCTCTTTTTTCTTCAGTCTTCACTTTCTTCAGTCGTTTCTTGATACTTCATCAACTGCCTCTTTTCGCTTCATCAACAACTGCTTATGATCAACTCATTAGATGATCTAGCCGTTTGTTTCGTTGTTGCGCCAGCAAGCAAACACCGAGGATGACTGCCTTGGATGATTCAACAGACTGCATTTGACCTTTAAAGATCATGGGCGCGCCTGCTTGAAAAAAGCTCTTTTCAGCATTGCGAACTTGTCTCTCTTTCGTAATGTTTCCAGAGTTAGTCAAATTTTGACCTTTTTGGGTTTCAGGAATCTCCTTCATCAAACATCATCATTTTAGATCTTTTTCGCCATGGTTGCGTCGTTGAAGCTTTTGAAGCTTAACTTTCAGCACCTGGTACTGGCCAATCTGCCATTAATGGCTGCGGAGCTCCTAACTTTGTTCCTGAAAAATAGAAATAGACCCACCAGAGTAAAACATGTCTTTTGATGATTCCAACTTGACCAGTGTGATCGTGAAGTCATTTAATCCTATCAAAATCATTTTCAATCATTTATGGGAAGGTCATATTTTCGGGGGTTTCCCTGAAAATAGGGGCGTAAAACCCTAATTTTTGATTTTTCAGAATTTTGCTCGTGTTCTTTGATAGAAACCCACAAATCTCTTATGTTTGGTTTGATCTAAAACAGACTTTTGACGACATTTTAACAAGATTTAGCTCAATTTATACAGAATGCCAAAAAATTATTTTGGGTACAACTTTATAATAAAGTTCACTTAAATTCATTTAAGTGAAATTAGAACACTTTATAATATGAGCGCTCAAATATTTAAGTGAATGACTATTGAATAAGGTGAAAATAAATATATTTTCAAGTGGAAAAGTGGCGTCATTCTCTTGAAGTGTGTGCCTTTTTGGCTTTATATGCAAGCCAAGGTAAAATCAAACTCACTTTTGACTGTTTGATATTTTCTCTTGGCTTTGGCTTGTGCTTGCTTCTCTGAGACAGGGGTTTCAGAACATTTTATCTTTGGAGAACGAAAATTCTTCACAGATCTGTGATTGTGAGACTATGAAAGATTAGTTGAATGATTGCAACCACAAGAGCTTCAATTCAGGAGTTCTACAGTGCTTAATTCAGGATTTTCTGTGTAGTATTCAATAGATTTCAATAAAATACAGGAGGGTTTGAGGGATTGGCGTCAATCATCTTTTGGAGGACATTACAGCTTCATGGCCGTTCTTTCTTGGCTGAGGACGTGTTTTCACCTTGGAGTGCATGGCTCTTAAAGCAAGGGCGTTTGAAGTTTTAGGGAGAAACGCCTACTATCTTGAGGGTTTCTCATCTTCTCCTTTGGCGTCTATCTCCTACAGTGCATTTGCCTCAGTTTTTAGGCTGGAGATTCCATTTTGTAGCCTTCTACACTGGATTTCATCAGTTTACACCATTCTTGGCTAGCAAACTGGTATAATTTCTTATTTAAATAATCTGGAGCATTTCGGGTATGCCTGTAATTTGTAATCTCTTTGTTTCAGTTATTTAATACCTTCTGCACTTCCATTCTGTAAATTTTAGCTCAGATTTGAGTTTTATGAGCATTTATGTGAAATTGTCCCTTCTACTTCTCTCTAGAAATTTCTCTAAAAAACTAAAAAACATAAAAAGATAAGCAAAAATACAGGGGTTTGGGTTGGGAGCCAGCAGGGCTCATCACATGTTGTGTATGGGGTGAATGTTCTTTCTGGGTGGTTGTCATCTTTTATTAATTTTGTTATTAATTTGCATATATGCTGAATTAACAAGATTTTCCATGCATTTCTGTTTGAATATTGCAGGCATGTTCCCTAATCACATTCCAAACCCAGAGGATAAATCAGCAATGGCAGCAATAACTAAAGCGGTTCATGAACATAAGGCTGATTTAGGAATAATATTTGATACAGATGTTGATCGGTAATGGGTGTATTTTTCAGAAGTTTTGTATTCATTCTATATGAACCATATAAGTCACACTGGGAAAAGTCATATTCCTTACATGATTTGTGAAGTTTTTATCTGCAAGTTCAGGTCTGCTGCTGTGGATTCAACTGGTCGTGAGTTTAATAGGAACCGTCTGATTGCACTGATGTCTGCAATTGTTCTAGAAGAAGTAAGACGTGTTTCTATTGTAGTTCTAAAGACCTTTTAGGAATATGAATACAATTTTTCTCAGTGTTGAATTGAGTTTATACGAGATCTTTTTGTTTATTCATTGTTTTCATGTATCCAGCATCCAGGGACAACTGTTGTGACTGACAGTGTCACATCTGATGGATTAACAACCTTTATTGAAAGCAAGCTTGGTAAACTCACTTTCATATACTTGAATAGTTACCTGAGTAAAACACACAATTTAATGGGATTTAAATTAATATCGCCTTCATTTTCACAGGAGGTAAACATCACCGGTTTAAAAGAGGATATAAAAATGTCATTGATGAAGCCATTCGTTTGGTGAGTTGGGTTGCATTTATTAACAAAATTCTTGGCAAGCAATTCTTTTCTATTTTTATTATGACAGCTTAACTAACATCCATATAAACAAATTTATATGTTTATACTTTATTGTTTTGATTCAAAGAAAAGATTTACTACAGGCATCAAATATATTTGATTCTTAACGATGAACATCTCCAACATGTAGGTCTTAATATGAAAGAGAAATTCTCTGTCGTTTCCACTCGTTTCCCTTAGATGTTCCTTAACGCGGAGCAATCTATGGGTGCAATTCTTCAAGTTGATGTGTTACTGTTCTACCTTATTTTAGTACTATACTGACAGTTTTGACTTTCCATAAAGTGAATCCCTCTGTGGTTGGTTACTGTTGGTTGTAGGTGGGGTAGAGGATTTGGCAAGGATCACACAATCCTAGCAATGATCTGTTATGTTAATGATACCCAAATCAAATTAGATTTGTTCTTATGGTATAGAGTTTTTTTCCAAACTTGACAGATACCCAAATCAAATTAGATTTCTTTTTATAGTATAGAGTTTCATTTCAAAATGATCAGTTATACATTGCAACTTACAAGAATTGTGGCCATGATATGGTGAGCATCTTGAGCATATTTAGCAAGTCCTCAAAACCTAAGTCAGAAGGTTTGAATTAAGCAACAATAAAGTTCGGATGAAATTCGGCAAGGGAAAAAAATTCATCATTAAATTCGCCTTATATAAATTTGAACTTAAAAAAAAATATAAATTATAAATTCATTAAATTGTCAATATAACTTACACTACTAAATAGATTTGAAATAAAATTATAATTATAAAATATAATAGATTTAAAATAAAATTATAATTATAAAATATAATAGATTTGAAATAAAAAGCTCAAATTTATTGTTTATTAAAATAAAAGAATATTATATTAAATTAAAAAATTAATATAAATATTTTATATTTATTAAATTAAAATTATTAAAAATAAAATAATATTATATTAGATTTTGAATACATTATGATAAATTTAAAAAAAATTATAATATAAATGTGTTCAAAATTTTAATTTTAATTTATAAATTTATAAATATATAAATATTAAATATATTAAATTTTATATATTAAATAATAAATATATTATAATTTAAATATTAATTTATTAAATATGAACCTATTTGTGTTTTAATCCCTCTGCGTAGAAATTAAACAAGCAAATTGCTGGCTTTATATTTTCAATGGCAAAGAAGACGATGAGTCCCGATTAAAAGCCGTTTGTCTTCCTTTAAATATAAAAGATTTCTACGGCGATATACGAGGGCATTTTGAGTCCCGATTAAGGCTATTTTTCAGTGATGCAGTATGAGGGTGCGTGTTGTAGCGGAAGAGATTTTCCTGTAGAACGAAGGATAGCAAGGACCTCATCTATTGGGAGTTTCCATTGTTAGTTTAGGTTTATTCATTTACTCTCAATATTCTCGCCTTCATTTACGCTATGGATTCTCGCCTCTCCTATTATGTGTATCAGACAACCAAAATTATTTTAATTTAAAAAACCCTAGCCATGTTCCGTACGAATTTTAAGACGAATTACAACGAATATTTTAGATTTTATTGGAATTCGCTGAAACGAATTTCAAATTTAATACATAGAATTCGCCGAATCCTGTGACATAGCTCAAAACCTTGCATTTTCGCTAACTGGATGCCAACTTGGAGAAAAGTTTATTCCGGATGAGAAGGATTTAATGTTTGGGCTATACTATTCATGAGGATGGACTGCACATGGATCCACAAAAGATTTAGAGGATGTGAGATTGGCTTGTTCCAAAAACTCTCACAAAGCTTTGCAGCTTTTTTCTGTCTTTCCAATTTTCACCTCAAGCCACGTTTAGCTTCTCCCACATTGCATGGCGCTGGAACCAAGGAAGGTGCCAAAGGCAAACTTGCTTGTACAAGGGCACAACAAAATGTGTTAAAAGAGTTGAAGTGGTGACTTTGTTCAGTACCTATTCTCACTCTGCTGGGTTTGCAACAATTGTTTGAAATATAGAACAATACCTCAGCATATGCACTTGGTGCAGCTCCTCACTCAGTATGGTCATCATGTTGCCTATCATAGTGACACATTCAGTGATATTTTATAGGTATCTGACATATTTAGAGAGCCATAAATGTTTGTCCATGATTGCCAACAATGGAAACATTACATATTAGGAAAGGAAATAGTCATCTACACTAATACACAAGCCTCTCTAGTTTCTGAAAACACAAAGCAATTTACAGATTAATTGCCACCAAAAGTGGTCTACAAATCTGCAACAGTTCCATTTGAACATCATGCACAAGAAAGCAAACACCAGTCGTCGATTGCTGAGTCTACTTCTTATTACAGCATTGTCCATCGTCCTCAATTCTTGTGGCCATGAGACTTCAATTTGACCCATTATATGAAAATCCAACTTTGTAAATACATATCATGTACTTCCTTCAGGTTAATAGGTTTTCGACCACTTCCTGTAGGATAAACCCCTATTTCATATAAGGAATCTTTAGCTACCATCTATTGAGTTCTATAAAATGATTTAGGAGGCACACTATCTTAGAGTGGTAGGGCATTTTGTTGTAAAGAAAACCATGCAGTATTGGGAAAACACTTCTATTAGCCAAATATTCAAAATGATGTTTCTAAGTACTCAATTGTGCACTATGTGTGCAATTGTCAACTTCAAAAAATAAGGAATAGCAAATTTATATTCTATTAATGCAGACTAACTATAGGATTCAGTTTCCATGAACTTATTATGACTGTCCACTTCAAGCATGGTAATGATTGTATCTATTTCATAGTAGAGAGATTCTCCAAAAACCTTGATCTTGGCACCCTGTTACAAGGGCATATCTGCAGAAGACACTACAAAAACATAAATTGAACATTAAAGGATTCACTTCGGGATACCACAAACAATTGTCACAATTGAGGATCAGATTTCCAAGTATCTTTTGGCCTAACTATGATGGAAATGAAGCTTTACTGGATAGATTGCCTTCCACCTTTGTGCCTAAGTGGATGGTAACAAAATGTACAACTCAAAGCTTCCATGCACATGGGATGAGAGTTTGACCTGTATACAACATAGCTACAACAAAGGTTTGCATAATCTACTTGATGCAACATGTTGTAATTATGTTTGGGGTGCTTTTCTGTAATGTCCCCATTTTGGCCATACAGATTTAGCCTATTTCCGGAAATCCGTATAAGCTGAAGTATAAAACTAGGGTTTCCTCTTTCAAATACTGCTCAGTTGGCGTTCAGAGGATGTTGTGAACTTATTATGACTGTCCACTTCAAGCATGGTAATGGATTGTATCTATTCATCATAGTAGAGTTTGAGCAATTCATTAGTTCTTGGGCATTGTATTTGGTTATCTCCTTGGACTGAGTTTCAGACTTAGTCAATTTTCATGTCTTGGCACCCTGTTACAAGGGCATATCTGCAGAAGACACTACAAAAACATAAATTGAACATTAAAGGATTCACTTCGGGATACCACAAACAATTGTCACAATCTGAGGATACCAGATTTCCAAGTATCTTTTGGCCTAACCTTTGGTCTATGATGGAAATGAAGCTTTACTGGATAGATTGCCTTCCACCTTCAAACAGACATACAGACATCTTAGCATTATTCTCTATCATTGTAATACTTGTATTTGATTCCTAAGTGGATAGGTTATTGCAATTACTTCTCAAAATGTACAATTAACTCAAAGCGAATTCTCATGCCCGCCGCAGCGGATGAATTGGTATTGTAATGTTTTCCCCCCACTGTTCAAGTTTGGAAATTCTCATGGCTGGTTCACCGCCTATTTATTTCAGTTTTCAACTCCGTCATATAGCACCTCGCCCTCTGGGATCTTGAGTGCACATTCTTGATGTTGAGTTTGTTTCATTTCAAGTTTGCATTTTTCCGCCATATCTATCCTTCCTTGATTCTTGGCGTTGCAACATCAGTTTTTGCTAACGCTAATCAATGTGTTGGCTTGTGTTATGATAATTCAAGAAAAAAATTTTAGCATATTTCATTTTCCTTGGCACCCATCAATGTAGCTCTCCTCATTGCATCAACAACAACTCGTCAATACTCTGAAGGAATAAAAAGCAGCAAGATTTGTCGAACAGATTCAACACATTAAGTATTTGTGCCACATCTTAAAGAAAATCAGCTAAATATGAGTGATGCCATGACAAACAAGAAGTGTGACACCATTAGATGGTGGGAAATGAGTATGCTATATAGAAAGCGAATTAAAAGTTTCTAATAGATGAGACCACTTTGCAATGGGGCTTATACTTTCACCAAGAAGGTGGGGAGAATTCCTTCTAGCTCAAACTTCCACCCTATCTTGGGTTGCCATATTCTCCATGTGGAGCTCCTTCATCAATACTCACTGCCTTGTTGGATAGATTCAATTTAACAAACAGCTAGAGGTTCAAAATCAAATCTGGATGATGCTTCACCTGCATCAACATATTATATTGTGGATACAAAGACAAGGCACCTTGAACTAGACTATACCACTATCTAGATACCAAAGCAACTTAATTCCTCCACCAAGGAAAGTGGTATGTCACTACCAAATAGAAACGAAGTAAACACATTTGGTCCCAAAATGTAATATAATGAGGGCCATTTTACTTCTCAAGGAGTGAGCTTGTACCTGGGAATCAATTTTATCATCTTTGATTGAAGTCATTTCATCCTAGCTTATAGAGTCTACATTAGATCATGTAGGAAGGGGAAACTTTCTAATCCTATCTTTTAGTTGTTCAATCAAGCACATTCAAGTGAAGGCTTATCTTCGTTGATAGTTTGTTAAGTTATTAATATATTTATAGGAAATAAAGATAAACATAAAGTGTTAGTTTTATGATCAGATGTAATGCACAGAAAATTAATTCAAAAATCAGACACAATAACACAGCAGATACCCTGGGAAAACCCTCCTCTTGAGGGAGAAAAACCCAGCAACAAATATATCACTTATATATTGAATCACCAATAAGATCTCCTTTACAATAGAGGCCGATATGATGGCCTATAATATGCACCAAGATATAATGCAACACAGAATTATAAATAGACAATTTGCTGATGAACTCTCAGCCTTCAACAGCCTTCAACAATGCCGAACTGATCTTGCATATAACTCGATCTGCCTTGTATAAGAATTCGCACCAAGTAGTGATGAAGAGTATTGCCTGAATTATGAATGAATTGATTTTTTTTTCAAATGAAAGAACCTCGACTTGTATATATACACAAATAGGTGAAGGTTCGTGCCTCTTCAAGAAGGAAGTCGGCCTATTAAGAAAAGACATGTTTCTTAATAATACAAGTCAGCCTTTATTTAGTAAATCGTGTCTCTTCATAAAGTCGGCCCTTAATTAATAATTAATCATTAAATATAAATAATGTTAGATGAAGCGCTTCTTCATGTAGACAATTCGCCATCAATAAATAGAATAGCTGGCAGGCTATATGAATATTTATTATAGCAGGTCGTGGCTGGAAGTGGTCATCCAAACGCTGCAACATCAACACTCCCTCTCAGCTAGGGAGGAGTACTTCCAGCTGTACAAGACATATCACCTCATCGTGATGCCCACCACAATGGCTACAACCATATGTGGAAAAGAAACGATATCACCTCATCGTGATATCAGATATCGCCTCATCATGATATCAACCATAATGGCTACAACCATGTATGGTATGTACAAGTGTTCATCACTTGCGTGATGTTGTCACCTCAACATGACTTTCACCATGGCTCTCCCAGAGGGTGAAAACACAAGTACAAGAGTAATCATCACAGACTCTCTCACGTGATGTTGTCATGGAGTCACACACATTACATCCACCATGGCTCTCCCAGAGGATGGAATCAAGGGATTTCACCTCGAACTTCTCTTATAGAGAAGAACTCATTAATCAAGGGATTCCACCTCGAACTTCTCTCACGGAGAAGAACTCATTAATCAAGGGATTTCACCTCGAACTTCTCTCACAAAGAAGAACTCATTAAAGAGGATCACTGATATTGAGACTCCTTCTCAGTTAAGGTTGTATTCTCCTCCATACCAAGCTTATCTTGAAAGTACACAAACTTTATCCTGGAGAGAGGCTTGGTGAGAATGTCTGTCGTCTGCTCATCAGTGCTGATATACCTCAACTGAAATGCTTTCCTCAATAACATGTTTAGTTCTGTCATGAAACACTGTATTGACAGAAAGCTCCACATAGCTTAAATAACACAATGGATGACAGTCGGCTCCAACGATTGTCCAACCAATCCTGCAAGGAGCTTCCAAAGCCACATTGCTTCTCAAACTGCCACACATGCTGCAATGTACATGACCTCTGTGGTACTTAGTGCCACTGAAGACTGCTTCCTGCTACATCAGGAGATCATCGCAGATCCCAAATTGAAGCAACATCCAGAGGTGCTCTTCCGATCAGTGACACACCCTGCCCAATCAGAATCAGTACAGTCATGCAACTCCAGATCCACACCTGCAGAATATCTCAACCCATATCCAATGCAATCTGGTCTAGTATAGATACATCAACAATCCAATCAACTGACTGTACATAGTAGGATCCACCAAATCTGAACTAGCTACAACCTCCTTAAGCTTCTGAAAATTGGTTTCCATAAATCAACATAAAGAACCAAGATCAACTAGATTACCATCTTCTTCAGGTTCAGTAGGCTCCCTCTGAATCTTCAAGCACATGCATCAACCTTTTGACCTCATCGTCCAAGATTGCTTGCAACGCTTGCCTTAGATAAATGTTTTCCAGTGCACACCTCTGGTACTGAAGAGAGTTCAGGGTTGACCTCCTCGACCTCATTACAGATCACTCTATTCTGAATAGGTTTGTGGAGCTACCAATATCAAATTCAGATGACTATTTTGTGCAATTTTGATCTTAGCAGCTGAAGGATTTAACACTTGGCCTTGCAACACTACAACCTTCACTTCTTCTCAGTGAGTCACAAAACTCCCTCTTGATCCTTGCTTCAGAGATTGCAAAGAAGACTTATGGAAGTGAACTCCCTCTAGCCACCAACTCAGTCTCATGGCTGCAAGTTGTGACTTCACGCTTGATCATTTCTTTGGTCGGCATGACTTCCTCACAAGATGCCTCAAGCTTTTCATCACTAAGCAATCTCTCATCACCTTCTTGCTCCTAGAAATGTCCTGAAAGCATTTTAGAGAGAGATTACTAACAGTTTATAATTATCCAAAGAAATACCAAGACTAGAATCATACAAGGTTTACTATCTTAGGTTATAGCATAAATATTAAAACATAAATGAATCCACCTATAAGAGAAATATATCAAAAGATCGGAATGAAGGGATAAAGAAACTTATCTTTATTTAATTTTGATATAACTCTTTCTTCCATCTTTTACTCCTCTCGAGAGTGCCAAACTCAGCACAACAAAAGAACAATTTGCACAACTACAGATTTCTTGAATGCAATATGCAGTTAGCATGTAGAACCAACTCTCTCCAAGAGTTCAAGGCTCTATCACAGTTCATGCATTAGAGAATGATACCATCGAAATTACAATTCTCTTTTTATTTCAGAGTCACACTCAGAAATCTTCACAACCAGCATGCAATAAATGAAATCTTCAAAAAATCTTATGCTAGTGAACACAATTCAAGAGAAACCACTATCTCTCTTTACTAATTACAAGATCCAACTAAAAATGATATAACTCAAACAAAGAATACTTATCTCTTTAAATATTCTGATGGAAGCACATACTGGACATAGTACGATACGCTGCTTCTTGCGCTTAGATCAGCACACAACCTTCACGGTTTGAACACAGGCCCATGGCTTAGAATAGAAATTCCCTAGAATCCTTCTGAGGAGAGATCTCATCTACATCCACAAATGAAGCATGCTGATTAGGCCTGATGGGGCAATCCTTTGCATAGTGATCAAACTTGTCACAATGAAAACATTGGACTTTGGAGAGGTCCCACTTCTTCTTGAATGCGGGAGCACCATCAGTTCCTTTATCTCTATTCCTTTTGAAATATCCTTTCTTTCCACTTTTCCCTTTCTCCTTTGAGGATTGAGCGGAAAGAACATGAATGTCTTCATTAGAGCTTCGACCAATACCTCTCGTAGCCAACCTAGACTCTTCTTGAATACAATCTTCCCTCAAACGATCAAACTTGGGAAGTTTCGATCTTGCACTGATTCCTTGAATATAGGACTCCCAAGATGAAGGAAGACCATTAAGAGCAAGCATGGTCAAGTCTTTGACATCAACAAAATGACCAATAGAAGAGAGCTGATCTCTTAATTCGAAAATCTTCATGAAGTAAGCAATGACAAATTCTCCTTCCGCCATCTTCACATGGTGTAGTTGTTGCTTCAGTGCAAGAGCCCGGTTGGTGTTGTTGATTTCGTACATCTCCTCCAAGGTTTTGAACATCTCTCTTGCTGTCTTCAACTTGGAGACAATCGGAACAATATGATCCTTAACGGAATCAACCAACATCTTCTTCGCCTTGATGTCTTTCTTTCTCCACTGCAACTTCTCTTCTTCCTCCGTTGGTTCGGGAACTTTGGTTTGCACAAACTCAGCCAAGTCATTCTCTTCCAAGGTGAGCATGATTTTGAACCTCCATGATGTGTAGTTGGATGCTCCCTCAAGTCTATCTTCAACCTTAAGACCGTTCACCATCTTGACTAAAATAGAGATAGACGAAGATAAGAAAAAGAGAATAGAGAGTATCGCTGCAATAATAGATCTGATCACGATCTTCTTCAAACCCGCTCTGATACCATGTTAGTTTTATGATTAGATGTAATGCACAGAAAATTAATTCAAAAATCAGACACAATAACACAGCAGATACCCTGGGAAAACCCTCCTCTTGAGGGAGAAAAACCGAGTAACAAATATATCACTTATATATTGAATCACCAATAAGATCTCCTTTACAATAGAGGCCGATATGATGGCCTATAATATGCACCAAGATATAATGCAACACAGAATTATAAATAGACAATTTGCTGATGAACTCTCAACCTTCAACAGCCTTCAACAATGCTGAACTGATCTTGCATATAACTCGATCTGCCTTGTATAAGAATTCGCACCAAGTAGTGATGAAGAGTATTGCCTGAATTATGAATGAATTGATTTTTTTTTCAAATGAAAGAACCTCGACTTGTATATATACACAAATAGGTGAAGGTTCATGCCTCTTCAAGAAGGAAGTCGGCCTATTAAGAAAAGACATGTTTCTTAATAATACAAGTCAGCCTTTATTTAGTAAATCGTGTCTCTTCATAAAGTCGGCCCTTAATTAATAATTAATCATTAAATATAAATAATGTTAGATGAAGCGCTTCTTCATGTAGACAATTCGCCATCAATAAATAGAATAGCCGGTAGGCTATATGAATATTTATTATATTAGGTCGTGGCTGGAAGTGGTCATCCAGACGTTGCAACATCAACATAAAGGGCCTTTACAAACAATGGGCAACAATGCTTGTAACGGTGATGATCTACCTTCACTTCCATTGCCATGGGGAGCCAACATGGTAGCCCTTGGCTCTTGCAAAGTGCAATAACTTCCCATATGACTTGAGAATTTTTTTCTTTTGAAGTTTCATGGTGATGACACTTAGCATCCTGATGAGCACATCGCAATCTTAACCCCATCATGCAATATTCTAGGAATGGCACACAAAGATGTTCTAGTTTGACTTTTTGTCAAGACTTTTGTCAACACAATAGAATGGTTTCACCATCTTGCCATTGATTCAATTATTGGGTGGGAGATCATGCATGAGAAGTTCTTGTGATGCTTCAAGCCTATTGAGGATGGTCACATCTTGTTTGCTCAACTTTCAAATTCTAAGGAGGATTGTGACAAGCCAATGAGAGAATTTGTAGCTCAATTTATCTGCCTAGTCAAAAGAATTGATGCAACTCAAAAGTTATCTTCAAAAATTGCCTTGAATTGTTTTATAAATGGAGTTCCATTAGAGATTGCATTGATGATCAAATTTAGTGATATTGATGAACTTGAAGAAGCTCAAGAGTGAGTAGTCAAGTTGGAAGATGACATGAATACCATTGATAAACTAAGAAAAAAATCTATTAGACCTATGATCTAGAGTTTGGTGGATCCCTTGTTGCACAGAGTAGTGATTCATGTCACAAATATAAAGAGAGAGTTTCAACAAAATGTTTTGGTATAGTAGTAACAAGGGCATTCTTAGAGGAATAATAGGCATGGTAAACCTAGACTACCTCATTCATTTGAAAGGCTTCCTTTAGAGGCTTCTCTTGTAGTCAACTTGAATGACATTTGTTCCTTTCATGCTAGAGGAGATCATGGTGCAAGTAGTTGTCTTGAGATGTTTTGCATGATGCAACTCTTATCTCTTTCACAATCGAACCATCAAAGTTTTTTGAGTAACCTTCAACATCTTTAGGATGAGTTTGATGGTGACTCTATGACAAAATATTTTCAATATGGACCTACTTGTGTTGAAAAAGTAAATGTAGTCAATGACTACACACGTTTATTGAGTCAGAGTTGAAAAAGATCATGTGCTGAAAGGAGTAAAGTACATGGAGGGAGCCACCAATGGTGTTTGGTGTCCAAGAGCCTATCTTTCCCTTACATCAATAGATCATGGTGAAGAATTGGATTTTCCATCTACCTCATAAGTGTTACTCTATTTCTTGATGAAGAGGAACAACCTTCTGTGTTGGACATAGATGGAATTGCATAGGCCTATCAATTGTTTGTTGAGGAAGATAGGTTCTCGCAAGTGTTTGCAGAGTCAAATGATGATACATTTGTTTCCATTGAGCAAGAAAACGACTACAACATGGATGAAGGAACATTAGATGAATTCTTCTCTACATTTGAAGGATTGTTTGAAGAACCAACATTGGAAGAGGCTGAGGAAATAACACAATTGTATGAAAAACAAGATCTTCTATTTGAAGATGATGCAACTCCAGAGTCATATATCATGTCAGAAGCATGTATGGAAGAGTCATCGGCCAGATTTGAATTTTTTCTTACAACACCTTGAGAGTGGGTCATCAACATAAGACAGTGTGAATTTTCTCGAGTTTTGACACATCCTCTTCTTTAGCATCTCACATGAACATTAATGGAGAATCTAGAATTGAACACATCTTGGTGGTTTGTGAGTTGATGTTGGAATTGGATGCATAAAGAAGAAGGATTATGATTAAGGTGAAAGACATGCTTTCAATGAATCATGTTCTCATTCTAATCCTTGTGATAGAAGATAGTAGCTATGCCATAAGAGAGGATCAATTGAACTATTTTCTATCTTTGTTGGAAAATTTCTTTGAAGAGGATTGTCATAAAAAGGTTGAGGGAAATCAGTTTGCGCAAGGCCCACAACCATCATTTGAGAAAGATTTTGTAGACCTTGTTGCTTAAGGTGGATATTTTTCTTCAACATGTTCACTTTTAGGGTGACCCAATGATTGGAAAAGTCTTAGACCTTTAGGGTTTATCAATCCATGATTCAATAAACACAAATAATGGAAATGATGAAGTGTTGCTAGCATGAAGTTTGTAGCCGGTGATAGTTGTAGACTTAGAGAGTCAAGTGAAGGTGATGAAAATCTTTCTTCAACAACTCCAATCTCTTCTAGAGAATAATGTTTCATTGGAATTCATGACTGAGTATGCAAAAGTTACTTGTGAAGAAGATCAAGTTGGATATGAGATGGTTACCATTCTTGAGAGTGTGTTGTACAGAGGAATTTGCGAGGTATCTTTAGAAGGAGTCAGATTATCTCCATCTAAGAGAGGTTTTTCAACAAGAAAGAACATTAATCAATTGGTGCTGGAATTTTCATTATGGGATTGTTCTTATCATCCTAAATTGTGGATCTTGATGAAAATTTCATAAGGGCTTCAAGGACACATGCTACCACTTGTGGGCCCAACTCAAAAGAAGGGGTTGTTACTTTTCCCAACCTATAAATGGCTTTGTCTAGGTGTTATCATTTCCTATGTTTTTCCCTTTTGTGTAAATGGCTTTGTCTAGGTGTTATCATTTCCTATGTTTTTCCCTTTTGTGTAAATTGTTTGCTTATTGTGATTGTTTTAGCTTAGTTGTCTATTGAGGTGTTAGAAGATATACTTTGACTCAATTGCCCACAAATAGGACATTGGCCAATGTTTTTACTAGAGATTCTAAAGTTCTCTCATGACCTAGGTATGTCGCATGGGCCCCATAGAGAGCCAATTCTTGCACTCATATGGAACTCAGCATTTGTATTTACCTTCTATTAAGTTTTTCATTAGTTGATTGTCATTTGTATGGTAACCCCAAACATTTGTGGTCTCCTTGTTCATTTTGCAAGATCATCTTGTCATGGTCTTTTCTTCTATTAACAACTTTTGCAAGGCGAAGATGATCACCACAAGCCTGATAAGTAATGAGTGATAATGAAATAGTGAGGGCAAAAGAAGAACAAGAAATGATAGAATAGGCAAGAGTACATTAGTTGATGAAAGATGGTCATGACTGATGAAAACTCTGCTTGGCACATGAAAAGAGGTGGCATTGTTGTCTTTCTTTGTTTGGATCTCCATCGAGGATAGAAGGGGTTTAAGTCATGAAGATTTCTAATGACATGCACTTTCTCTTTGGCTTAACCACTTGGCAGTTTTGCCTAGACCAGGAAAAATGGCGACAATGGTGTTGATCGCTGCCCAAAGTTCCTGCTAGGATAGAGAAAACATGACAAAGTGGGTTGGAATTTTGCCTAAGTTTTAAGAGGAAAAGTTTGTGCACTTTTCCAATGGCCTAGCCACTTGACATTTCCGCTCGACAATCTAAAAATTAGCAACATAGATGGTTTTCTGTGCCTAGATAAATAAGGTGAAAGGGAGTCATGTTTTTCCCTTGGCTGAGTTGCTAGTCATTCCTGCCAAGCTTTGAAATTTGGTTTAAGTTTTAAAGTCTTCCAATGTTGCACAAATATTAGTGGGCAAAGCCATTAGTGATCCTTGCTAGTCAATTCAAAGTTGGCAAATGCCTTAGTGATCTGTGCCTTTAAACACTTAAGTTAGGGCGGTGCACATTTTTAATGGCAAAGCCATTGGATGCATGTGAGATGGAAAATGCCTTAGTGAACCCTGCCTAAGGTTCTAGGATCGCAATTTGACATCTATTCTCAAGTCCAATGTACTTTAACATTGGCTTAACCTTTACTTTTTTCTGCTTGCAATGAGCAAAGGTGGCAAATGTGTTAGTGTAATGTCCCCTTCTTCTCAGTAAATCCTCAAGAGCTTGTTTAGCCTATTTTCTCATCTCGATAGGCGAATAATTTATTAAAAGGGATGCATTTCCAGTCACGACTTTATTTGTGGAGAAATGAAGGAAATAAAATATTATTTAATGGGTTTATAAAGCTAAAGTTACTTTATGTTATAAAATAACATTATAAAATTAAGTGACTTTATAAAATGGCTTTATAAAGTGAAAGTGACTTTTTATCCCACATTGCTTAACGAAGGTGTTTCTACTGCCTAAAGAGGCTTTATAAACGAAGTTGTACTCTCATTTGGGGGATATGTTATGTGATTATAATATTGAAGTTATTTCTCCATTGTTGCTGAGATTCAGTGACTGGTTTTCCAAGGACGAAACCCCTTGGAATTTGAAGGTTGGACGAAACCCCAACTTTCCATGAGAGGTGAACTCATCTTCAGAGTTTTCTATTGAGCTTAATGATGGAATTTTTGGTTTGAATAAGAAGCTGTGATGCAGATTGAAGGTGTCATGAACAGTAATCGTGAATACTGTCGCAGCTACAGTAGTCATGAACAGAGTCCCAGCTACAGTGGTCGTCAACAGTAACTCGGCTACAGTATTTGGTTTCAGTTTAGAGGTTGTTTCCCTCACCTTGGTCATAATCGGCCTTCTAGAAGACGGCCTTTTGAGAATATAAGAGGATCAACATTTCCAGGTGCAAACAATACCATTGTCTGGTGTAAACATGATGCAATGTTTCTCTATGTTTTCCATTAAGCTGAAGATTTCATATTGAGGAAGTAGATTGAGAATGAGGTAGCAGTCATCATCATTATATTTTATGAACTGTGTGAATCAATCTCTTGGTGTATGGGCTAAAATTCCTAAATATAACAGCAAGTTGAAATCCATTAGGAAGTATGTCATGTGTTCATCATAATGTCCATGGAGGAGCTGCTGTAATACCAACAGAATTCCATAAGGCTGAATATAAGTATTGAACTGTGATTTCCTTGCTGATAAAATTCTTCATACCAATTGTTTGATGTTATGTCTCTGCAATACATTTGATGATTTTAGAATGACTAGAACATACAATCGTTTGTCAAATTGCTCAGAAGTTTCAATGAATGTCTACTGTTTGATCAAATGTCTGAACCCAGAGATTGATAATTTGTGATGAAGTTTTCAGTTCTTTGCTGCATAAGGAAGTCTGATAAGTATTTGACATAATGCCTATGAGGTTTCAATGTTTAATTCCAAAATAATGATCAGTCGAGTATTTAATTGATTGCACAAACAGTACTCTTGTGTTTGTATTGGAGTTAGGATCAGAATTAGTCAATTGCTAAATCTCAGTCCTAGACCCCTATTAAGTGTTTGTGGGAATGCCAATGCTTTGTTTGTGAGGCTTATGATGCTAATCTTGGACGAGAACACGTAGGGGTTCTTACAGTTAGTGATCTTTGATTGCCATCTAAAAAGTGACAAAAGTGACAAAAGTGATTAAAATTTCTTCCCAAAAGTGGCAAGGATAGCTAAATGCTCTTGAGGACTGATTCAACCATACAAAACTTCCACTCAAACACATAAAAGCAGGGCAATAAGTGAGTAGGTGTGCTCTAAACATGGTTTAAGCATATGATAATTCATAATCCTGCCAGCCAGACTCATAAAACATGGCTTAAGTGCAAGTGACTTCTGCCTCAACTAGGAAGCATGGTTAATTCAATGAAAAATTCTGCCCAGCAGTGATAAGTGGCTAATACCCCTCATAAGTGTGCTTAAGGTAAAAAAGATAGGGTAATAAGTGACAATAGCAGCTTGTAGGCACCCTTGAGCTGAAAGGAGGGTTTCTGTTGAAGGTCTCCATGTTAATACAATGCTTAAAGTTTGAAGGTATTTTTAGTCTTTATTCTCATTCACATGCTGCTATTCTGCCTCTTCAAATTGCCTAGGTTTAGTCATCATTTCAGTATGTTTTCAGTCTTTGATGATCAAACTTAGGCAATTTTGATCTTGCACTGATTCCTTGAATGTAGGATTCCCAAGACAAAGGGAGACCATTAAGAGCAAGCATAGTCAAGTCTTTGTCATCAACTATATGCCCGATTGTCGAGAGCTGATCTCTCAAATCTGAAATCCTCATGAAGTATGCAATCACTGATTCTCCTTTCGCCATCTTCACATGATGTAGTTGTTGCTTCAGTGCAAGTGCTCGGCTGGTATTGTTGATTTCGTACATTTCTTCCAATGTTTTAAACATGTCTCTTGCCGTCTTCAACTTAGAGACAATAGGAACGATATGATCCTTAATGGAATCAACCAATATTTTCATTGCCTTGATATCTTTCTTCACCCACTGCGACTTCTCTTCTTCCTCCTTAGGTTCAGGTACACTAGACTCTACAAATTCACCCAAGTCATTTTCACACAAGGTAAGCATGATCCTAAATCTCCATGATGTGAAATTTGAAGCTCCCTCGAGTCTATCCTCAATCTTCAAACCGTTAACCATCTTGACAAAGGTAGAGATAGACAAAGAAATACAAAGAAGAGAATAGAGTATTGCTGTATGAACAAATCTGATCACGATCTCCTCAAACCCGCTCTGATACCATGTTAAATTTAATGATCAGATTAAGTGTACAGAAAAATTAATTCAAAATTAGACACAGTAACACAACATATACCTTGGGAAAATCCTCCTCTTGAGGGAGAAAAGGAAAACCCTCCTCTTGAGGGAGAAAAACCCAGCAACAATATATCACTTATATATTGATATGTAAATACAAGAATCTCCTTTACAAAGGCCGATATAAAGGCCAACAAGAGACACTACAAAACTGATGTAGATACACAGCAATGAGACTCAGCCTTATACAAATCCTCAACCTGCTCCTCTATAGAATTTGCTCTATGAATGTGACGACTTATGAATGTGACGACTTATAATGAATATGAATAATGAATGCTAAACAATGAGACATGAATGGATATTTATACAATGTAGAGAGAGGGACGTGACCCTTCATGAAACAAGTTGGCCACAAGAGATAAGCATGTCTCTTCATGAATTCACATCCTTCTAGAAAATCGCGCCCAAGGAGAAGAGGTCGGCCTTATCACAAACTCTTCATTAATTAACAAATAATTAATATTAACAAAAGACGTGATTCCTTATTAAGGAAAGAAGTCGGCCATATAGAAATCATAACTCTTCTTAACAAGTCGCGCCCATAAGAAACATGATGTCGGCCTTGAAAGGAAATCACACCTTCATAAAACATCGTGCCTCATGATGCTCTATAAATTAAATAGCCCCCTGGGCTATGATTTAATTTATCAACTGAAGTAAGGAGATGGCTGGAAGAATATGACTGAAGCTGTATCATAAACATAAACAGTTTTGGTCCTAAAAGAACTATTTTTCTATTAGATTTTTGGAGCAGAAAGTGTTCAAATTGTAAAACAGTGGAGAGAGGTACTTTTCTCATCAAAATGTAATTCCATTTCAAAATAGTCGAATATCCCTCCAAATTAGATGTTCTATCTTTGGACTAAGGATACCTATTTGGGACATGTCAATGTCCAAGAATTAGAGTTGGAAGAACACATTCAAAAAGAGAATAAGATGTTATGTACCATTTTTGTAATAATTTATGTTATTAACCAAAGTGCCTATTTCCTATTTCCCATGTCTTCCTTACACCAATTTTGTGTGTGTTCTTCCTTTCCTACCTCGCCACCCCCTCCTATGTTTGTCTAAGATCCTTGAAGATCCTTGAAGTCTCTAAGTTTGGGGCATGTCCAGTTTTGTAAGTGTTTATTGGTCGTCAGAGTTTCATAGCTCCTCATCTTGGCATGTCTTTGCACCTAAGTCTGATTTTTCTTAAGTCCTTTCAGTGCTAAACTTTTGGAATTGTCCTTCTTGTCATGCTTTTCATTCATTCCCCATCATAGTGTTGGAGTTTACCTTCCTTGGGTCCCCTTTTCATGTCATTCTTGACTCTTGACTCCCAATTGTTAGGATAAAGTAACATTAACCTTGTAATCCTATGTCATTTGTATGTCCCATGTTCCTTGGAGTGTGTTCTAGGGGACATGAGAGAAAAGTATCAAATTTTGGCATGTTGTAATTATATTTTAAAGAGGATTTAATTTCGGTGGAGATTACACATCAAATATGGATAAGGCATCTTTCCTAGGCGTCCATAATGGAATAAGAAAGGTCTTGGATGGGTCGCCCAAGATTGGAGAAGAAAAGGTGTCTGTTGGTGTTCCATTGGGGAGCGGAAAGGTCATTAGAGCATCCAAAAAGAAAGGAGTTGGATAGGCTATGGGCTAGGCGCCCATGTAGGAGTCTTGAATTTCCATTTAATATTTTATTATGTCTCTTGGCTGTCCAAAAAGAGGGTCGTGGGTTTTTGCAAGTGGTTTTGTACCTCTTGTTTTGGTTTACCATTCGTGGTTTTACCTCCCACAATTTCTATAAATTGGAGCCATGGGATGGTAGTTTTATAGATTGAGTTCTTGCAGGTACCAGGGTGCTGCCGGTTTGATCAAAGATCAGTAGTGAAGTGTATTATTGTGTACTCTCATTTGAAGATTAATAATATACTTGCCCTCTTTTCTCGTGTGGAGTTTTTTCTCGAAAGAGTTTCTCCACATAAATCTGGTGTCACATTTTGCTTGCTGATTTTTATATTGTGTTGTATGTTGCAATTACATGTTTAAATCTGATTTGGTAATCTGATTTTCATATCTGAATTCACTTGCATAAGTTCATATTGTAGCTTTCCTTCACCTTGTTTTCAACATTTGGTATTAGAGCTAACGGTTTTGTTGAGAAGGGGACGCCTTTCTCTTAAGTGTTGGAGGTTTTTTTGGCTGCAGTGGGAGCTTTTGTTTTGTGGTATATTGCAGATTTGTGAAGAGGATTGTTTACCATGGCTTCTACCTCTCACTAGGATATTGAGAAATTCAATGGCACAGGCTATGAGATGTGGAAAATGAAGATGAAGGATCTCCTTGAAGAGAGAGATTAGTGATTGCCAGTTTCACAAGAGTGTAAACCAGCTACAATGTCTGATGAAGATTGGAAAAATTTAGAGAAGAAGGCACAAGGAACCATACGGTTGTGTCTTTCAAATTTCTTCCTTTTGAATGTCTCCATAGAAGACACTGCATTCAAGATGTGGAAGAGGATAAGTGATATTATCAAACTAAAAGTTTGTCTAACAAGTTATATCTCAAAAGACGGTTATATTCTTTAAAAATGAAAGACGGTGATTCTATTGCAGACCTTTTAAATGCTTTTAATCTGATTATAAGTCAGCTTACATTAGTAGATGAAGATAAATGTATCTTGTTTCTTTGTTCTTTGCCTAGATCTTGGGAAAATCTAATTGTTGCCATAAGTAGTGGTAATGCAGAGCCAAAGATGGACAACATGATTTCCATACTTCTATTAGAGGAGTTGAGGAGAAAGTCTATAAATGTTGGCTCCCAAGATGCCTTGCATGTGTGAAGAAGGTCCAAAGAGAAAGGGCCTAAAGGGGATAAAAAAAGTGATAAGTCTAAAGGACATTCTAAGATCTCCAAAAAGAGCAGAGTGTTGGAATTGTGGAAAAAGAGGGCATGTGAAGGAGTGTAAGAACAAGAAAAATAATGTTGATTCCTCCACGGAAAAATCCTCCGATGATGATTCTGATGCTTTGTTTATTTCAGCTAACTCTATTAGTGATGATGCTTGGCTTATTGATTCAGGTTGCTCCTACCACATGACTCCTCACAAGGAGTGGTTTATTTCTTACATAGGATGGGGGAGATGTTTTCCTTGGTGATAACAACACTAAGAAGATTGTTGGTAAGGGAAAGATAAAGTTGTGTTTCAGTGATGGGAGGATTAAATCCCTTGATGATGCTTTACATATTCTAGGACTCGTGAGAAATTTACTTTCAATATCCAAGTTGAATGATTTTGGAATGCATGACATTTGACAAGTTTGGTTGCAGGTTGGCAAGAGGGAGTTTGTTGATAGCTAAAGGATCTTAGATAGGGACTTTGTTTAGGCTAAATGCCTCTACTTTATGTAACTCTTCCAATGTAACTAGCATTGAAAATGCATTTATGTTGTGGCACCATAGATTGGGTCACATTGGTGAAAAAGGTCTTAAGACTATTTTTAATAAAAAGTCGGTTGACAGTATTTCTAATTGTTTTGTTGGAAAAAATGATTTTTGTGAGCATTGTGTGTTTGGTAAATAGAATAGATCATTTCCTAATGGAACTAATAAGGCAAAGAGATTATTAGAGATCATTCATTCGGATGTATGTGGACTAATGGATGTTGACTCTTTGGGTAAATCTCGGTATTGTCTCTTTCATTGATGATGTCTCAAGATACACATGGATTTATTTTATGTGTTCTAAATCTGAAGTTTTCACTAAGTTTAAGGAATTTAAGGCTTTAGTTGAGAAGCAATCAGATTATAAGATAAAAGTGTTGAGATCTGATAATGGGGATGAATATTGTTCTAGGGAATTTGATGAGTTCTGTAAGCATGCAGGTATTGTTCGACAGAAGACTACTTCGTACAGTCCCCAACAAAATGTGGTAGCAGAAAGAATGAACCAAACCTTGATGGAAAGAGCTAGGAGCATGTTGAGTGGTGCTAAGCTTGATAGATGCTTTTGGGAAGAAGCGGTTAGTACTACTTGTTATTTGATTAATAGATCTTGTTTAGCTCTTGTTGATAAAACTCCTTATGAAGTGTGGATAGGTAGAAAGCCTTTTGTTCCACACTTAAGGGTCTTTGGTTGTGAGGCTTTTGTTCATGTGCCTCAAGAGAAGCACTTTAAATTGGATCCAAAATCTCAGAAATGCATCATCGTTGGATACGATGAGAATGTAAAAGGTTATAAGCTTTGGAATCCTCTAACCCATAAAATAATCTTTTCTAGAGATGTGATTTTCAAGGAGTTTAGAGCTTACTCAGGAGAAGAACAACCAAAGGAGAAAGATAAGACAAAGACAGTGCACTTCGAGACAAAGATTGAGAAGTAGGAAGATGCACATGTGGAAGAATAATCAGATGGATTTGAGGATGGAGAAGAAGAAGAGGGTTTAGATAGTTCAAAGGATGTGCAGGATGAGCACACAGAAGAAGAACAGGTAGAGCCCATTACTCCTACCCTGAGGAGGTCCACAGGACAATGAAATCAAGTTGATAGGTGTAGCCCATCAGATAACCGTTGTGTATTTGCTTTGTTGAGTACTGATGATAAACCTAGATCCTACAAGGAGGCTCTCATCAGAGGAAAGTGAGTCTTGGCTGCAGGCCATGCATGAGGAGATGATGGCTTTGGATAGTTGTGACACTTGAGATCTTGTTAGGTTTCCCAAAGGAAGGAAGCCCATTGGATGCAAGTGGGTATTTGAAAATAAATTTGGAGCAGATGGTTAGTTAGAGCGGTACAAGGCCAAATTAGTGGTTAAGGGCTACTCCTAGAGAGAGGGAATTGATTTTGGTGAAATTTTCTATCCTATTGCTAAATTGACTTCCATTAGATTCCTATTATCTATTGTTGTTGCTTGTGATTTTGAGATAGAGAAAATGGATGTTAAAATTGCTTTCTTGCATGGGGATCTTGAGGAGGAAATTTATATGCGACAGCTTGACAGTTTTGCTGTGAAAGGAAAAAAACAATTGGTTTGCAAGTTGAAGAGATCTTTGTATGGTTTGAAACAGTCACCCAGGATGTGGTACCAGAAGTTTGATGCTTTTGTATTAAAGTTGGGTTTTCTTAGGAGCGAGAAGGATCATTGTGTGTACATTAAGGTTATTGATGATCAAATTCTAATTATTGTCTTGTATGTTGATGATATGTTGTTTATTGGTAACAACAATGTGATGATTAGTGAGCTCAAGACACAACTTTCTGGCACATTTGATATGAAGGACTTGGGGGCTGCAAAATATATTCTTGGGATGGTGATCAACAGAGATCGGGTTCACAAAAAGCTTTGGTTAAGTCAGAGTAAGTATGTTGATACCATTTTGCAGAGATTTAATATGCATGATTGTAAGCCAGGTAGTATTCCATTTTCGGTTGGTACAAGTTGAGCTTAGATATGTGTCCTAATTCTGATGATGATTTTGAGGATATGTCTATGGTTCCTTCTGCTAGTGCCATTGGTAATTTGATGTATGCAATGGTTTGCACTAGACCAGATATAGCCCAAGTAGTGGGAGTTTTGAGTAGGTTTATGTCTAACCTTGGTAGAGAGCATTGGACTTTTGTTAAGAGGGTGCTTAGATTTTTGTGAGGTACTTCTGATTACTATTTGGTTTATCATGGTACTGATGATGTGGACAAGTTATTGGACATATAGAGGTTTGTTGATACAAATTGGGCAGGTGACTTGGATAGTCGAAGGTCCACTAGTGGCTATGTATTTACTTTGTTTGCAGGTGCAGTGAGTTGGATGTGTAAGAGGCAACTTACAATTGCATTGTCCACCACTGAAGTAGAGTATATGGCTGCTACACATGCCTCTAAGGGGGTGGTATGGTTACAGAGGTTTAGTAATGGCATTATTTTTGATTGTAGGACAATGAGGATTGAATGTGATAGTCAGAGTGCTATTTGTTTGACCAAAAATCCTATGTATCATGCTCGTACTAAGCATGTTGATGTTCAGTATCACTTTGTGTGAGAGATGGTTGAGAATGGTAAGGTCTTGATAGAAAAGGTTGACACTTTGGATAATGTTGCAGATTCTCTTACAAAGCTAGTGACCACATATAAGATCTCTTGGTGCAGGAAGGCCATTGGGCTTTGATCATTGTACTTGATTTTATGTTTTGTATCTCTTGGATGTAATTACAATGTATAATGTCAACTGGGAGAATGCTAGGAAAAGGTGACATTAACCTTGTAATCCTATGTCATTTGTATGTCTCCACGTTCCTTGGAATGTGTTCTAGGGGACATGAGAGAAAATTATCAAATTTTGGCATGTTGTAATTATATTATAAAGAGAGAATTTAATTTCGGTGGAGGTTACACATCAAATATGGATAAGGCATCTTTCCTAAGCATCCATAATGGAATAAGAAAGGTCTTAGTTGGGGTGCCCAAGATTGGAGAGAAAAGGTGTCCGTTGGTGTTTCTTCGGGGAGCGGAAAGGTCATCAAAGTGTTCAAAATAAAGGAGTTGGATAGGCTATGGGCTAGCCACCCATGTGGCAGTCTTGAATTTCCATTTAATATTTTATTATGTCTTTTGGTTGTCCAGGAAGAGAGGCGTGGGTTTTTGCATGTGGTTTTGTACCTCTTGTTTTGGTTTACCATTCGTGGTTTTAACTCCCACAATTTCTATAAATTGGAGCCATGGGATGGTAGTTTTATAGATTGAGTTCTTGCAGGTAACATGGTGCTGTTGAGTTGATCAAAGATCAGTTGTGAAGTGTATTATTGTGTACTCTCATTTGAAGATTAATAATAGACTTGCCCTCTTTTCTCGTGTGGAGTTTTTTCTAGAAAGGGTTTCTCCATGTAAATCTGGTGTCACATTTTGCTTGCTGATTTTTTATATTGTGATGTATGTTGCAATTACATGTTTAAATTTGATTTAGTAATCTGATTTTCAGATCTCTATTCACTTGCATAAGTTCATATTGTAGCTTTCCTTCACCTTGTTTTCAACATCGATTTGATATTTTTACTAATTTACCTTGTTTGAGTTGGACTTGTGGCCATACCTCTACCTAGACACATGTTTCATGTCATGCTCATTTCTTGAAATCCATTGATAATTGCATACATCTCATGGGAGTCAAACTTTCACTCATCCCTTTTCTTGAGTACTTCTTGAGCATCTCTGATCTTTGATGCTTGGTAACTTCTAGCATATATTGTATCGATGTTCCAGGTGCAAGCATACTGTAAATGTGATACTAGGTATGGGTCATCCCCAATCCTTGAAACTTTCTACTATCTTATCTCATCAAGATTGCTTGTTTGAACTTCCCCTCATCTTCGTTTCTTAATGGTATGAGCTCCTTGTCATCCTTGACCTAAAAAGTTTGACAATCTTGCCATTTCTCACACTGTTCAGCTCACCTACCTCTAGACACATCTCAAAGCACCATTAGTGCTCAATTTTGACGTTGTAACTTCCAGAAAAGGTTTCTCTTTTTCCTAGAAACATTACTTAATCTTTAGAGCATGGATCTATGTATACCTATAGTTGCAAAGATAGAGAAAGAGGTCTTTGCTTCCATTAATGTAGTGGTTAGGGTTTTGAAACTTGCTGAACCTTGCACCATTATTGTAGAGGAAATTTGTATGTTGTAGGAATCAAATCCCCATGTCTTTCAAGTACAACCTTGCACAAGTGGGCAAGATTTGGTGCATAATCCAAGGTAAAATAACACTTGATAGGAATGGGTGTCCTTGACAACATTCCATTTTTGGTGTTTGAGGAATTTAATACAAATCTTGACATTCTTTCTGGGATATTAAGGGTCTTGAGTTTTCATGGAGGTGTTGATGTTTACAGCGTCGGGTAATTTCTTCCAGCCACGACTTTGAAGCAAAATTTAATGTAGCCTCAAACGGCTATTAAATTTATATGAGTTTGATATTAATGAAGAGGTGCTTCATTAATTAATATTTAATTATTGTTATCAAGGCTGACTTCTTCTAAAGCGCGATTTCATGAAGAGACACATTTCTTGAAGGCCGACTTCATACATCTTGGAGTCACATCTTTTGGTGGAGGCCGACATGGAGTTTGAAGAGATGCGTCTTCTCCTTCTTGCTTGTATATATAATAGATGCTCATTCATTGTATTTATCATATTCATTATTTAGTTCATTGTTCTCAAGTGCGAATAAGGAGAAGAAGAGCAGTTCGATATTTTGTGGAAGGCTAAGTTTATTATTAGCGAATTACTTCATCTAGTTGCTGTTTTGCATCTGTTTGTTGTGCTCATCCTTGGCCTTCATATCGGCCTCTTTGTAAATGAGACATTCATTGTTATTCAATATATAAGTGATATATTGTTGCTGGGTTTTTTCTCCCTCAAGTGGAGGGTTTTCCCAAGGTATCTGCTGTGTTATTGTGTCTGATTTTTGAATTAAATTTCTGTCTATCTAATCTGATCATAAAACTAACATGGTATCAGAGCGGGTATAAGAAAGATCGTGATTAGATTTAGTCAAGCAACAATATACTCTATTCTTATTCTCATCCTTATTTGCATGTATCCTATCATCAAGATGGTGAACAGACTTAAGATCGAGGATAGACTTGAAGGAGCATCTAACTTCACATCTTGGAGATTCAGAGTCATGCTCGCCTTGGAGGAAAATGAGTTAGCAGCGTTCGTGGAGGGTGAAGTTCCCGAACCATCCGATGAGAATGAGAAATTACAATGGAAGAGAAATGGCACTAAAGCTAAAAAGATGTTGGTGGATTCTGTGAAAGACCACATTGTGCCAATTGTCTCCAAGCTAAAATCTGCAAGAGATATGTTCAAGACTTTGGAGGAGGTGTATGAGATCAACAACACAAGTCGTGCTCTTGCATTAAAGGAACAACTTCATCATGTCAAGATGGTGAAAGGAGAATCCGTCATCTCATACTTCATGAAGATCACTGAGTTGAGAGATCAACTCTCTACAATTGGGCATATTGTTGATAACAAGGATTTGACCATGCTGGCTCTTAATGGTCTTCCTTCATCTTGGGAGTCATACATTCAAGGTATAAGTGCAAGATCAAAAATCCCTAAGTTTGGTCATTTGAGGGCGGATTGTATTCAAGAAGAGTCTAGGTTGGCTACGAGAGGTATTGGTCAAAGCTCTACAAATGAAGACATTCATGTTCTTGCTGCACAATGCTCGAAGAAGAAAGGGAAAGAAGGAAAGAAAGGATATTTCAAGAGGAATAAAGATAAGGGATCTAATGGTGCTCTTGCATTCAAGAAGAAGAGGGATCTCTCTCGTGTTCAATGTTTTAAATGTGACAAGTATGGTCACTATGCAAAGGATTGCCCAACCAGGCCTAAGCAGTAGGCTTCCATTGCAGATGTTGGTGAGATCTCTCCGCAGAAGGACTCAGGTGGTTTCCTATTCTATTATGCTCTTTCAAGCAGTGTGCCTACCGACAACAATACTTGGTTGATTGATAGTGGTGCCTCTTGCCGCATCACTGAATTTAGAGAGCATCTAACGGATATGGTGGAGAGAGATTCTAGTGTTCAAGTAATTATTGGAGATGATGCTAGTTATTTTGTGAAAGGAGTTGGGACCTCCTCTCTTCACTTGGAGTCTGACTTTTCCTTGCAGTTGAGTGATGATGTTTTATTTGTTCCGGGTATCAAGCGAAACCTTGTCTCTATCTCAGCCTTGGAGGACAAGGGGTACCAAGTTGCATTTTCAGAAGGTAAAGTTATTGCATGGAAAAGAACTCAAGTACAAGACTGCTCGGGTGATTGGAGTTCGTCATGAGAGCCTCTACAGACTTTGCACCCGCCCACTTCAGGCTCTATTGCATGATTCATCAAGTATGTGTGAACTTTGGCATAGAAGATTGGCTCACCTTCACTTTCAAGCACTACCTACCATGGAGAAGATGGTTACGAGCCTTCTGAAACTCAACTAGGAGCATGAAGGAACTTGTAGAGGTTGTGCATTGGGTAAGAATACTAAAGGTCCATTTCATAGTAGTGAAAGTAGATCTAAAAGACTAAATGTATTCTAGATCTTATTCATTCTGATTTATGTGGTCCAATGTCTGTTGCTTCTTTGAGTGGTTTCTTGTATTACATTATTTTTATTGATGATGACTCTAGAAAGACTTGGATTTATTTCTTGAAATCTAAAGAATTTGAGGAAGTGTTAGAGAGGTTCAAGGAATTTAAAGCTCGGGTAGAGAACTTGTCCGGGAAGAGGATCAAAGTTCTGAGATCCGATAACAGAGGAGATTACATTTCCGGTAGCTTCCGTAACTTTTGCATTAAAGCAGGGATTAAGAGGGAGTTCTGTGTCCCTTACAATCCTCAACAAAATGGTGTTGCTGAAAGGAAGAACAAATCTATTGTGGAAGTAGCCAAAGCCATGATTCATGATCAAGATCTGCAAATCTTCCTTTGGGTTGAAGCATCTAGGACAGCTATTTATGTTCAAAATAGAAGTCCTCGCCGCATTTTGGAGAACATGACTCCTGAAGAAGCATTCACAGGGGTGAAGCTGGAAGTAAGTCACTTGAGGATCTTTGGTTGTCCAATGTATGTTCATGTATCGAAAGATAAAAGGATAAAGTTGGAACCTTCTGGCAAGAAGGGAATATTTGTAGGCTATAGTGAGACATCAAAAGCCTACATAATCTACATTCCAGGTCAGAAGTTGATTGAGATCATTAGGGATGTTACATTTGAAGAGGATGTTGCATTCAGGAGATCCAAGGGCGTTCACATGGAGATAGACATTGAAGATCAAGAGTCTCCTTAGGATATGGAAGTTGACCATACTCTTGAGATTCAGAGGGAGGCTCCTGAACCTAAAGAAGATGATGATCCAGTTGAACCCTTGGAACCTACTGATGGGCCTACATATATTGTGATTGGTAGAAAAAGACCTCTTTGGGCCAGGCAAACAATGCAAGAGGCAGAAAGGTTTGCAGCCCCAAGAGGAACATTCAAAGAAAGTAAGAGACCACATAAGTTTTCCAGCTATGTTGCATTGATGAGTCAAATCATTTAGTCAGAACCTTCCAGTGTTTAGGAAGCTACTAGTCAGCAAGTTTGGAGAGATGCTATGTCTGAAGAGTATCAATCCATTCTCAAGAATGATGTTTGGGACATCGTACCTAGACCTGAAGGAAAATTTGTTGTTTCTTCTAAGTGGCTCTTCAAGATCAAGCATGCGGCTGATGGGAGCATTGAGAAGTACAAGGCTAGGTTTGTGGCTAGAGGATCCTCTCAGAAAGAGGGAGTTGACTATGAAGAAACCTTTGCTCATGTTGCTCGTTATACATCCGTCAGAACCATCATTGCTATTGCAGCATCTAAAGGATGGAAGATACACCAGATGGACGTGAAGACAACATTTCTGAATGGTGTGATCGAGGAAGAGGTATATATTGAGCAACCTGATGGCTTTGAGGTACATGGGAAGGAGTCTCATGTTTGCAGGCTGAAGAAGGCTTTGTATGGCCTTAAGCAGGCTCCTCGTGCTTGGTACGAAAGGATTGATCGTTACCTGATGAGCTTGGGTTTCTCCAAGAATGATGCTGATTCAAACCTATACTTCAAGGTAATTGATGGCGAAGCATTAATCTTGGTTCTCTATGTTGATGATTTAATTCTTACTGGAGAAGATCACCTCATTATCAAATGCAAGGAGTTAGCTTTTGAATTTGGAATGAAGGATCTTGGTCTCATGCACTACTTCCTTGGTTTAGAAGTATGGTAGAAGCCTGATGAGATGATTCTAAGTCAAGGGAAGTATACTATTGACATTTTGAAGAGATTTGGTATGATGGATTGCAAATCCATGTCTACGCCTATGGAGAACAACTTGCATAAGTTGAAAGAGGCTGCAGCTAGTTCAGATCTGGTGGATTCCACGTTGTACAGGCAGTTGATTGGATCCTTGATGTATCTAGTCAATACTAGACCGGATATTTACTATGCAGTGAGTGCACTTAGTCAGTTCATGTGTGAACCAAGGAAAATACATCTAGTTGCAGCAAAGCATATCCTGAGATACTTGCGTGGCACAATTGGGTATGGCTTGAGATATTCTTTTGGTGTGCACTTGAAGCTGCATGGATATATTGATTCTGATTGGGCAGGGTGTGTTACTGATCAAAAGAGCACCTCTGGATGTTGCTTCAATTTGGGGTCTGCGATGATATCCTGGTGTAGCAGGAAGTAGTCTTCTGTGGCACTGAGTACAACAGAGGACGAGTATATTTGTAATGTCCCCTTCCAGTTGACATCTCTGGAGTTCTTGAGGTCGCTTTAAATATGTATGGCCCCTCGTAGGCTGATAGGGTGGATAGAGGTCTTGATGGAAACATGGCTTGGCCAGTTATCAGTCGGTCGGTTTGAAACTTCGTTCGAGGGTCTTTTGGACATCATTTGCTTGACTTACTATTTTTAGTAAGTGGAGACACTTAGCGGAGCACCCCTGCTATTTTTAGCAATATGGTCTAGTCATATGCAGATTCAGTCACTTATCATCCGGCTTCAGACGGTTTGTCATTTGGACTTCTATTGAGAGAGATATTAATATTTATTTGCCAAAATAAATATTAATTTAATTGAAGCTTATATTATAAAGTTATAATATAATTTAATATTATAACTTAAGCGACTTTTTGAAGGGGGTCGACCATCATGAAGAAGGGGGCACTTTTTAATTAATTATTATAATTAAAAGGGTGTCCAAACTATTGAAAGATTAAAAGTGAAATTCAAGTTTTATTTAAATGATGCTTTTTTTAAGGAAATCGACCCAATTGAGAAGATATAAGTTTTCTTTGAGAGAACTTCATTCATTATGATATGAATATCGATTTTAGCTAATTTCTTCTTCAGAGAACGAAGCCAAGGGTTTCAGTTGTCGTCTGCATTGGAGAACGAGCCATCTTTAGTGTTTGCAGTTCAGAGGCTGTGAAATATCAGCTGATTTATTGTCTGCAGTTGAATAGCTTCATTCAAAAGTTATTATAGAGTTTATTGTGAAGTCATTATATAGGGTTTGATTCAATAATGATCTAGAGAGAGTGATATTCTTGAGCGGCTGGTTTAGATGCACATCTGGCACATTTTCCAAGGTGGTACAGATTTATGTAGTTGCTGGTACAGGCCGTACTTGCTGCGGCAAAGGCCGTACTTTCTTCTTTGGGCAAAACGCCTTGTCTTCTTGCAGTTTGACCTCACCACAGTGGACGCCTATTCCTTTGGAAGCCTCTGCAACCTTCTGGCGGAGGGAGAAGTTAGTATCTGGATGGGCCGTACTATCTCATGTTTCTTACAGGCGGCTACAACCAGGTTTTTAAATTTTACAATCTGCTTTTCCTTTTTGTCTGCATGCTAGGGTTTCATCATTGTAATCTTCGAGAAAGAATAATAAACCTATATGCTATCGATTCAGAAGTCTATTTGTCTCAATTTTTACTTTACTGTATTTATTTAAGATTTTAGAAGTATTTCTTTTCAAAATCGCACTATATTCTTTATATGCAAAAACCACAAAAAAGATCAAAAACCTTCAAAACACAAAAACAATCAGTTTGAGCATCAGGGGTTGAAGTTGAACCAGAAGGGTTCTTCACAATATTGCAGCTTGTGTGGCAGTTTGAGAAGCAGTGTGGCTTCGAAAGCTCCTTGCAGGATTGTTTGGACAATCAATGGAGCCAACTGTCATTCATTGTGATAATCAAAGCTATGTGAAGCTTTCTGTTAATCCTGTGTTTCATGACAAAACTAAATATGTTGAGATCAAATACCATTATATCAGAGATATGGTATTGAGGAAAGCGATCCAGTTGAAGTATATCAGCATTGATGAGCAGACGACAGTCATTCTCACCAAGCCTTTCTCCAGGATAAAGTTTGTGTACTTTCGAGACAAGCTTGGTATGGTGGAGAATGAAGCCCTAGCTGAGAAGGAGTCTTAGTATCAGTGATCTTCCTTAATGCATTTATCTTTGAGAGAGATTTGAGGTGAAAGCCCTTGTTTCCACCCTTTGGGAGTAGCCATACTGGATGTCATGTGTGTGACTCCATGACAACATCACGTGAGAGAGTCCGTGATGATTTTCTTGTACTTGTGTTTTCACCCTCTGGGAGTAGCCATGGTGAATGTCATGATGAGGTGACAACATCACGTTAAGTGATGAGCACTTGTGCACATTTACCATACATGGGAGTAGCCATGATGGTTGATATCACGATGAGGTGATATCTTTCCTTTCCACATATGGGAGTAGCCATTGTGGCTGACATCACGATGAGGTGATATGTCTTATGCAGCTGGAAGTATCCTCCCTAGCTAAGAGGGAGTGTTGATGTTTGTAGCGTCGGGCGATTTCTTCCAGCCACGACTTTGAAGCAAAACTTAATGTAGCCTCAAATGGCTATTAAATATGAGTTTGATATTAATGAAGAGGTGCTTCATTAATTAATATTTAATTATTGTTATCAAGGCCGACTTCTTCTAAAGTGCGATTTCATGAAGAGACACATTTCTTGAAGGCCGACTTCATACATCTTGGAGTCACGTCTTTTGGTGGAGGCCGACATGGAGTTTGAAGAGATGCGTCTTCTCCTTCTTGCTTGTATATATAATAGATGCTCATTCATTGTATTTATCTTATTCATTATTCAGTTCTTTGTTCTCAAGTGCAAATAAGGAGAAGAAGAGCAGTTCGATATTTTGTGGAAGGCTGAGTTTATTATCAGCGAATTACTTCATCTAGTTGCTGTGTTGCATCTGTTTGTTGTGCTCATCCTTGGCCTTCATATCGGCCTCTTTGTAAGGGAGACATTCATTGTTATTCAATATATAAGTGATATATTGTTGCTGGGTTTTTTCTCCCTCAAGTGGAGGGTTTTCCCAGGGTATCTGCTGTGTTATTGTGTCTGATTTTTGAATTAAATTTCTGTCTATCTAATCTGATCATAAAACTAACAGGAGGATTATTACAAAAACCTGCACAAAAACATTAATAGAAAAACTCCATTATGAGCACTTGTGTTTGAATGCCTAGATTCTAGGATGAAAACCCTCAGGTTTATAGACGATCAGGGAATGAAAACCCTTTGGTCGCATGTATTGGAGGTTGAAACCTCTTTGGCCAAATGAATGATCTCACTCAATGGTCATATTTGAGCTTTCATGGTGATGGATTTCCATTGCATCAAGTATGACCAACATGCAAGTGGTTGTGGGTGTAAAAGCTTCATTGCCAATTGTTATTGCTATTTTGCCAACAGTTTGTAATGTATTACAGAGTTGTTGAATGCAAGAAAAGCTCTGGAGTAATCTTTCTTGTAATGGGTTTCATTGTAATCTAGGTTGTTACTGTTAATGTTAAAATTCTAAAGAAATTTGGGTTTTTATAAGGTCTAGGTAAAGTATTTAGATTTGAATACTTTTAGCGAGGGTTTGAGTAATATTTACATTAATATTTTGTTGGGGACATTATAGTGGTATCAAAACTAGTGATCTTGCCACCCTGTGTTCTTTTTAGAGCTAATCCCTTGCATGCAAAAATTTTAAGCATTCCGGCGATAGATCAGCTAGATACTATTGAAAAACAAAGCCACTCTTTAGAGAATCCAGAAATAAAAACTCTTCCTTCAAAAATTGTGCCAAAGTCGAATATTATAGTAGAAAAGGAAAAGAGGTCTAATGTAGGAGAGAGCCTTGAGACTTGGCTAGAAAGGAAGTTTGATATGATGCTGGATATGTTGGCACAAATGTTGCACAAGATGGACAATAATATGAATGCACCTAGACCACAAAATGGTGAAGGAAACACTTTTGAGGCTAACAACTGTACTGTCACTCCCACCAACACCCAAAGGACTGTCCTTATTTATTTGCTAGACCATTCCAATCTACTTTAATTTGTAGGGAGGAAGGGGTTCTTGAAGTTGAAGCTTAAAGTTTAATTATTGATGACATTACAACTTGTTACACTGAGTATAAAACTCTTCCTAAGGAAATCCAGGCTGAAATGTCCCTTACCAACTTCATAAATTTGAAGAAGTCAAGTAATAGTTGCCCAAGAATTGAACCTAGACCACAAGCTTCCCAATGAGATGTGCAACATGCCTTGGGGAAGTTAACACTTTCCACCTGCGATGGATCCAACAAATGCACCACTCGTGCATGGGTTCAAAAGTTAGACAAATACTTTACTCTCAAGCCTATGAGTGAAGATGAGGCTTTCAAGTTTGCTACCTTGCATTTGGAGGGTATTGCACATGAATAGTGGTACCGTGGACTGGTTGCTCAAGGTTATGGCTCCATCAACTCGTACGAGTCTATAGGCTAGTAATCGTGAGATTTGATTGAAAGGATCCTAAAATACATTTTAGAGAATTAGCTCGACCCAAACAATATGGTTTAGTGGAGAATTATGTGACAAAATTTCAAAAGCTATTCTTAATGGTACCTGATATCACGAGAAGGTTGACTAGGCTCTTCATCGATGGATTAATTGAGTCTCTCAAGGGATTGGTCAAGGCATTTGAATCACCTTCCCTACTAAATGCAATCAAGAGGTCCTTGGCACATGGGACTTTAATGCAAAGGAACAAGTTTTAGAAAAATACTTATCCCTTCAAAGAAGTCTTTCATAAGAAGATACATTAGCCCAAGAACTACCCCTCAAGGCAAGACATAGAGGTGAATAATGAGTTGAGAAGAAGTTGTGCTTAACTTGCAGAGAGCCTTGGTCGCTAGTACATAGGTGTCTTGGAAAGGGACAAGTGCACTACATTGAGTTAGTTTTTGAAGACAAGTTGAGGGTTGAAGAGTGAAGAACTTGAATTGGAGAGGTGAAGAAGAAGAAGAAAATCTAGAGGAAGGAGAAATGTCAAGAAGCACCTTTGCTAAGCTCTTTGGTACTCCAAGGTACAACCCTTTTAAAATTTGTGGGATTTTGAGGGGACAAGGCATCACCGTCCTCATTGACATTGGTGCTACTCATAATTTCATAGATAATGGATTAGTGGCAAAGCGGGGTATCAAAATAGAAGACTTTGAAGGTTTCAATGTGATGGTTGTTGATGGTTTTTCTATCCAATGCACCCGAATGATCTCTTAGTTAGATCTTACTCTAGGAGGCTGTAATATGAACAATGACTTCTACATGGTCAACATAGAAGACACAAATTTGGTTTTGGGTATTTAGTGGTTGCATTCGTTTGGGAGAAACCACACAAAAGTTCCAAGCCATGGAACTAGAGTTCCAATTTGAATGAAAAGAAGTGGTATTTTGTGAAATGACAAATGGAGTACTAAGGATTGTGTTTGCAAAGAGAGTGGAGAGGATTTTTAGTCATGGACATGTAGATTGGGTTACACAGTGCTTGGTATTAGTGAGAAACTCTCCCAAAGGCAAGAAAGCATACCACCTAGATGTATATGATGTCTTGAACAAGCATAGCTAGGTTTCAATGACATTCCTCTAGGAAGACTGTGTAACAAAGGCTATTTGAGCATGTTATTGACTTGGAGGAGAGTGCTAAACTCGTCATTAGTACTCCTCATTGCCATCCTAGAAGACATAAGGAGGAGATTGAGAAAGCAATAAAGGAACTTTTGGACATGGGGCACATTAGGCCTAGTTCAAGTCCTTTTGCCTCTTCTATAGTCCTTGTGAAAAAGAAAGATGCCACAATGAGGATGTGCATCGACTACAAAGCATTAAACAATAAGACTATCAACAATTGATACCCAATTCCTAGGATTGATGAATTGATAGATGAGCTTCATGGAGTGGTCTATTTCTCAAAGATAGACCTCAAATCTAGCTACCATTAGATCTGCAATTGAGAGGAGGATATCCACAAGATAGAATTTTGGTGTCACTATGGGCATTACAAATTTCTAGTCATGTTGTTTGGTTTGACAAACACCCTTGCAACCTTCTAGTCATGCATGAACCAAGTGTTCATCAAATAGTTGAGGAAGTTTGTCCTTGTTTTCTTTGATGATATTCTTATTCACAACAAAACGGAGTACTTAAGGCACCTCAACAAGGTGATAGGAATTCTGGAGGTATGGACTCTTTTTGCAAAAGTACAAGAATTCTAAAAGTCCACTAGCAAGAAAATTGTCTCTAACAAACACACTCTTATAGAAACATCAAAACTCCAAGCATCAGTACCCCCTTTAACCAAGCATCCCATCCATCTCTCCAATGGATTCCATATTAAGTGCGAACAAATCATAAGAGAAAATAATGATGTTTCCATCAAACCCACAAAATAAAGTAGTGAAAACCCTTATAGGAACATTATACCCTTGCCTAGACAGTGTTAAAAACTACCCAAAAGTGGTAAAAGACCTCAATGAACAAGGCCTACCAAAACAAGATAATAAAGCACCTTGGGATTCTCATTAAGAAAAGAGATGAAGAAGTGAATGCTAATAAATTTAAATGAAATTTGTGACAAAAGAAAATATATTAATATAGATAGAAGAGTGCTACAAAAGCCCTTGGTAAAAAAGAGGCACAGCCTTCAAGAAGGGTTAAAAGAAGGCTAACATAACAAAGTCTTTACAACAAGTTCCAAACCAGAAACAACTAAACTAGCAGTGGCAAACAAAGAGGACTAAGTAATGATAATTATGCCTTTTGATGACCAGCAACATAATTCCTCAAATAGCATTCCACACATTTGTTCACAATCTCAGTTTGACCATCCATTTGGGGGTGGTAGCTAGTGTTGGGTGTGAGTTCAGTTCCTACCAAATGAAAGAACTCTTGCCAAAACAAGCTCGAGAGCTGACTCTCTATCACTCATGATATTCTTAGGCAACCCATGAAGCCTAAACACTTCCTTAAAGAATAGGTCAGCAACTTGTGGTTCCTTAAAAATCTGAAGAAATAGCAAAGAAGTGTGCATACTTCATGAGCCTATCCACAACCACATATATGCAATCCTTACCTTGGAATTTAGGAAGTCCAGTGATAAGGTCCATTGGAATACTTTCCCGCTTCTATTTTGAAGTGGATAAAAGTTGCAAGAGTCCTGTTGGGAATGTTTGCTTTGTTTTATTTCACTGGCAAACTACACATTCCCTAATGTGTCTAAGGACATCATCCTTGAGTCCTTTCCATGTGAACCTCTATGTGATTATCTTATAGGTCTTGAAGTACCCAGGGTGACTGCCAAGGGAGTATCATGATCTATACTCAAAATCCTTACCTTCATTCTAGATACTATGAGATTCACACTTGAGAAGTGCCTTCAGAAGAACTATATCTAGCACTTGCTTAACACAAGTGAAGGCTTGCTAGAGTTTATTTTGGAGTCTTTGTTTGTTGAGGAGTGTTGAAGACAATGATTTAGGTATTGAATGTTTGATTAAGCATGACATAAGGCAATAAGCTGATATGTAATAGGAAGATTGAGGAAAAAACTAAAATCAAATCTTTTATATTCTCTTCAAATGACTTTATGATTCCAAATATAAAGCACAAATTCTTGTTGGCTTCACTTTTGACAATCACCTTGGGTTTCCTCGGCACAACTTGATTGTTTAGCTAGGAGTTTAGATAGCTTGGTTTGTTTGAAACTCTTTTTTCTTTATTTGAAACATAGACTACTCTTTTTACTTTGGAGTCTTGGACAGCAATCATTTGTTTGGTTTGGAAAGAGAGACCTTTCATAGAAATAACCATTCCTGGTTTCCAGAAATGTCCTACACTTTTCTAAAATTTCTAGTTTCCACATTTGATTGTAGCAAGGCAAATATATGAGTTTCTCATCTTTTGCAACATTGTTTGTGGCTAATGTGTGCATCCACCTCAGAATGCATGCTTGCATGTTGTTTCTAGGGGCTACATGTGCTTCAAATTTCTTTTTTGATGGGAAAAGCTGGTTTCATTGGGGAAGGATAAGATATTAGGGAAGACCCAAGACTTGCTCATTTCCTTGTACATGGGGTTACAATTTGGCGTTTTGACTTGACATGCAAAACGTGGCCTAAACCACCTGAGCTGAAGGTGTTGTTCAAGATCTTGTTTTTTTTGCTTGATTCTCTTATAAACCATTCAGATTTCTATAGACTATAATTTCAGGCTGAATTTCACTGGTGCCCCTATTGTTTTCTGACAGATATAAATTTTCTGTTTTCTATTCTTAACTCTTAAATGCTTTAAAAGACCCAAGAGACACCTCTTTTGGAGTAACAAATTGTTTTTCTCATATGGTTATAATTAAGATCCTTTTCTTTCTCATGGTTATATAAATTGATGCCAACTAACTTATTCACTGAAAATAAACATCATGGTATTTATATAACTCTTGAGCCATATTTTGCAAAGAAGATAACTTATCGGCATTCCTACCTAAGTAATTTTTCCAGTCTGAACACTATAGCCAGTGAATTGATTCTTTGGATATGCTGTCCTGTTTAGTAGTTAAATAAGTTTTTTAAGTTTTAGAATTGCTTGTTATGGTTCACGTTAGTTCCCATCAGTTGCCAAAATCAATGTTTTCTGTTCAAACAATATATTGTAAACAACATCGAGGGTCTATTTATTGCTATCTCATGCATATATTGTGTCAAATATTTGATTGCATCTCGTTCAAGTTCTACTTTTGTTAAATTAACATTAATATTGATAGAGATGGTTGATGACGATATTCTTTGGCTGGATTCTAATGGTTTAATCTCTAAAGCTTTTGTGTTGAAATGAATGTAAAATTTTACCTTTGTAAGTGCATGCAGAACTCAATTGGAGAAGAATCACATCTAGCAATAGAGACCAGTGGTCATGGTGCCCTCAAGGAAAATCATTGGCTTGATGATGGAGCATACCTCATGGTAAGGCACGATTTGTCTCAGAATAGTTAAGATGGATTAACTGTGAATGTATTCCATTTGCCAAACCTATCACTGAATTTCGATGCAGGTTCTGGTGATGCTACTCATTAAAAAAATAAAACTTACTGTATTTAGGTGGCATGCCAAAAAATTGTAAATGTGCCTGCAGGTTAAGCTTCTTAATAAGCTTGCATCATCCAAAGCTGCAGGAGATGGTCTTGGCAGCTCTGTTCTTACCAAAATGATTGAAGGGTTGGAGGAAGCAGAAGTGGCTGTCGAATTGAGACTTAAAATTGATCAAAACCATAAAGATGTTTTTGGAGGGTAATACTTTCTGATAGAAGATTGATTTTATTTGTTTCAGAACTCTTCAAATATGTATGTAAATGACGAGCATATGCTTACAGTATATTTAAAACCATGTTCGATGAAGATTTTCTTTTTTATCTTCATAGCAATAATTTTTGTAGAGGAAAATGGGCACATTTTCTGACTGGCTTTTAAAGTCAATATTCTAGTTTTAGACTGATCTCACTTCCTTTTTTCAGATCATTCCGTGATTATGGGGAGGCGGTGCTTAAACATTTGGAAAATTTGTCAGATGCGAATCCCCATTTGCAGAAAGCACCGACTAATTATGAAGGGGTAATTATTTTCCATGATTGTGCAGTTGAACTGAATATTTCAATATTTTTCTGCATGCTCATTAGGAAAGTCAGGTTCAGGGATGTGTATCCATATCAATTCTGACATCCTCTAGGAACTATATTTAAATGTAATATAGCCACACCCTCCTTCATTTCTTCCATACCCTGTTTTAGAAAGACATTTGTCCAGGTGAATATCCTCTGTTTTTTTGGAAGCTTGGTGTATCAGGGAGAGTCTAAAATGTGGTTTGGAGGGTCCATGCCGATCTTAAGTATCATATCTCATTCCATTCAACCGCTCCAAGCAAAAGTGAATGTGTCTCTGATGGAGATATTCTTGCTTCTATTCTCATGTCATTAGAAATGACTTCTGGTTCTTGTGGGAGCAGGTTAGGGTATCAGGTTATGGAGGATGGTTCCTTTTGAGACTTTCTCTTCATGATCCTGTTCTTCCTCTAAACATTGAGGTATTTATAAGTGGATTATCATGAAAAACATTTTTTTGGTGACATTTCCCATTCTTTTACATGAGGCACTAACTGTTTAAAACTTTGACAGGCACCAACTCAAGAGGACGCATTGAAGCTTGGATTGATTGTTCAATCTGCCGCAGCAGAGTTTAGTGCATTGGACATTTCTGCATTGCAGAAGTTCATTCAAACTGCGGAGAAAAGAGAAAACAAAAAATGAACCGCTAGGGCATTCCTCAGATTGTTAAATGAGATTAAAAACAATTATTTTCAACAACTTTTCTTTCATCAAGGTGTATAACAAGCTAATGCTGTATAATCTACTTAACTGGTTACTTTAGCATTGTAACGGATATCATAAGTTGTGGAAAGGTTGAAAGGTTTACATATCTTATTGAAATCTAAGTGGCTTTATATTTCATTATAGAAGCCAATTCCTATGTGTTATGAAACTTTTTCCCTAAAGTGAAAATAAAGTTATAAAAACATAAAAAAGAGATAGAAAAATAAAGGATAATATGATCCTTTGGTTAAAATGAAGATTAATGAAGAATATTTATGTAAACTCTTTTTAAAGAAAAATAATTATATCCATTAAATAATAATTAAAAACAACCTTTTTGAAAGGGGGTGATGGTTTGAAAATCAACCCTTAAGATTTATATAAACCAATTAATGTGAGACTTAAAAAGGCATGGAGATCACTCAAAGAAAAATAAAGTGGTTTGGAGGGCTATGGGCATTGGAGAAGAGGCACACAAGTGTGTCCAACTTGGGGTATAGAATACACTTCGGATAGTCTTAGCTAGGGTTTTTGTGTGAGTAGGCATGGTGTGAGTAGCACACATTCTTCAATGCGAATAGACACAATAGAGTAGGCACATATTGTGTATTTATATAGGTTTTTTGGAGTATGCCATAGCTATGAGGTCCAATAACACTGAAATCTTCCTAGGGTGAAAGTGATCTTTTCAAATGTTGTGATTTAGATATGTATTGAATTTATTATTATTAAAAGACATCTATAATTATAAATAAATGAGATGAAGTTGAATTAAATTATTTAAAGATGTTATTTGTCCATTTTTTTTAATCATATTCATATTGTTGAATGCCAATTTATATATTAATGACAATGTTGTTAGCATTGATAAACAAGCATTTTGTATTTAACTTATAAATATATTTTATAATATTTGAATTTAAATATTAACACCAATAAATTTGCTGCTGTATAAAATTAACTTTGATATATTAAATCTATTACATTTTGATATCAAAGCTGTGAATTTTGGTTAAGAGGTCACTTATTGACATTTTTACCCTCAATCTTAGTAAAGCCTATGGCTAGTTCCTCAATTGGTTTCGTTCATTCTTTTAACTTACAATTATGAAATCGATTACTAGCAAGTAGATGTGTAATAATTTGAGGAAAGTGTCTTTCAAGATAGGAAGCAACAAAGTTAAAGACAAATGCTGCCTTTCTCGAAGGAAATATGCATTCTTATATTTTTTTAATATAAAATGAAACCAATTTGATGATAATATATTTAAATCATTACCACCCCATCTGCTTGAAGAAGTCATTTATATTCTGGTACATAAATTATGCTAAGAAAGAATACGATACAATTTCAACATCTTATGCCACCTATACAAATTATAAGAGTACTTGAGAGGGCAATGACACTTTTTAGAGTTGAAGTAGAAAAATTCATTCAAACACCATATTACAATAGACGACAATTTATATAGCAATAAAGGAGGGAAACACCCAAATTCTGAAAATCATTTTCAAATCTGGGAAATAGTCTATAGACATGGTAGTACTGCACTGCTGTGTAATGGGTTGAAAGGAAATAGAAAAAATTCTCCATTCTTACTTTATAGACCGTGGGATTGCTCCAAAACTAATAATTCCAAATCCTGCTCCTTTCACACCCAACAACTACTACATTCCTTCTAATTTTTGTTTAGTTCTCGGGTTTAAAAAAAAGTCTGAATTTGTCTCATCTGGGATAAGCACCTAATGCTAGAGATAGAAAAATTGATTAACTTCATAAAAGGAGGTGGCTTTATTGAAACGTGGTTTAAAAAATAAATCCTATACTTAGTAAAAAGGAATGCTTAATACAAAAGTATATTTTTTTATGCTTTCTTTAAAAGATGATCTCTTTTCTAAACGACGCATACTAATTTTTTTTGTTTTTATAAAGTAAGTTTCCTAACAATTTTTATCAAGGATATAATTAAAATTCATGTGGAATTGTATATATATTATCATTCTTTTTAAAAAAATATTTATGAAGGTGTAATTTAATGTTTATATAGATAGTAAGCTAGGTCATTGAAATTTTAAAGTATGTGTATCAATAACATAAAAATATTAATAACAGTGTCATTCACGTGTGTATATATATATATATATTATTATTTTTTTCAAAAAATATTTATGAAGGTGTGATTTTATGTTTATATAGATAGTAAATTAGGTCATTGAAATTTTGAAGTATGTGTGTAAATAACATAAAAATATTAATATGAAAGTATGAGGAGGGCGGCCCTCCCTTGTTTGACCCCTTGGTGTCGGAGCCTTTCCAGGCTCCTCTACCGGCTAGCCCTTTTGCGGAACCTTCTGCTATTGCTGTGCCATCGATTCCTACCCATTTCTCGTCGGTTGATGCTATTGGTCCTTTGACCGCTCCTGTCTCCGCTCCTTCATTTCCGGCTCCCTCCACACGTGATGGCTCTTCATCCAGGGTGGCTGTTGTGGATCTGCTCCCCTCGCCTCGCTCGATGGATTTCGATTCTGAGCCTTCCTGGTCAGTTGTGCTGCAGAAGAAGAAGGGACTCCCCAAATCCGTTGCCTCTTCGCGGCCTTGGGTTCAGGGAGTCAGATTGGTCCCCTCTTCTGGGGTTGTCTAAGTCTTTATTTGTTGTTCTACAATTGTCGGTTAGCTATCTCTGTTTGTTTTTCCTTTGGCCCTCTGGACTCTCTGTGTAAAGGGTACAACACCCTGTAAATGTTGCTTATCTTATCAAAAACATAAAAATATTAATAGCAATATTCAAATGTTCATACTTCTTTGTAGGTGTTCTTGTTAACAATTTTCATTCATCTTGTCATCTTTTGACAAAAGTCAACAAAATCAAAATTGTAAAATAGACTCGTTTGGTCTAAGTATATGTTCTTTTCTTTTATATTTTGTAGGTAAACTTTTTTTTTTGATATAAAATATATGCATCATAGTAAGATTATGGTTGGCCATTTTGATTTTTTCCTAATAGGCAAGGCTTATCATTTTTTGTACCATATAAATTTATTGGTCTACTTCTCTGATGTGTGATTTAGATTTGTTTCCTATCTTATAGGCCAAACAATTAACTTAGGATTTAAAACAATTGTCCATATATATTGAAAAACTTCATTCATATTGATGATGTATTGGATTCATTTATGTTTACATACATGGAGTCTATGCTTGTGTTCTTCACAACAAATGAGACCTAATCACAAATTCATAGTAACTTTAAAAAATAATGGATAGCAATAGAAAGATATATTAATCTACTACGTATATAGTACATATGTATCACCATATCAATGGTTCACAAACCACTTATTAGTGATTGCACATCAATCACCAATAAATCACTTGTGGAATTCAAGCTTTATTTAAACTACAATGCCATTTTATATTCAATAAGTGCCTTGTTGAAATTACCGAGCTTAGTTGAAATATAATAAGACTTTGAAATTGTAAAATCCTCTCTTCTTCTCTATGCTCATTTTATTTGTGTCAAAGCCTTGAATATATAGGCAAAAAAAATTACACGGTATTTACTTTAGAAGAAAGAATAAATATATACTTGATATTGGGGTTCGCCCCGCAGCCCGAACGGTCGGTATGGTTGGGCTAAGGCTTTGGGTTCGTCCCATGTAGGTCCAAGGTTTGACTCACACAGGCCGGATTTAAATGGAGGAGTCCTGTTGCGGGCTCGGGGCTTCTCCCCAGGGGGACTAGTTTCGCCTTGGCTCGCCCCATCAATTCCCCAACTCGGCAAAAAATAAGCCCGAGGCAAGGTTTGGTGGGAATCGCTAGGCCTTGGTTGGAGATACCTCCTAAGCAACCAAAAAAAATAAAAATATATACTTGATATTAGAAACAAAATAGACCAATAACTTATTTTATTTACTTAGATACATAGTCTCTTATCTGAGCTTTAAGGAGTTGGTAACCAAATATTTCATAATTCATACACTATGAATGCTTAGGGCTTTGTAAAAAGTGGATGAAGCGATGAGGGTGGATGCTATAAATTTCCATAAATGCTTAGGAGTTTGTGATTACTATTATATCTTGTAGCTTTACTATGTTTGATATGTCTTTAGAATTGATACCTTGATTTGTTACATAAGTCTATTTTAAATTACATTGTGGGCCCATGATTGCAAGTCTTAGGATCATTTTTGAATCTTAAAATTTGGAAAACATAATATTTACATGAGTTGGTTGGAATGAGACAATTTTTTTATAAGATTTGAAACCAACTAGACTAACGCAGCATTAGACATGGGGATATGTTGAATTTCTATAGGGGGAGAGCTAACCTACAAAATAAAAATGACAACCTCTAAAAAAAAAAACTAGGTTGTATACTTTTCAATAAGATGGAAGATCAACAAGAATTAGCTATTAAAATAAATGTTATATACCTAGTTACAAGAAAAGAAACAAAATTAGAACCAATTTTAATGTCGAAGTTAAATTGAACTTCAATTAACCCAATTACTTAAAGAATGAAATATTATATTTTATATTTATCTATGAAGTGTTCCATAATAGTTAGCTACTATTTTTCTGTTGCTTAAGACACTTGTGAGATTTTTTGTACCATTTTTTGTTTTATTGTACTTTATTATTGGACTTGATCAACCCAATAACCTTGTACATTTTCCTTATTGTATAGGACTAAGATTTATGTAATGTTTTTGAGTGTTAGCAATAGGTGATTTAATAGCGCATGTTATGCATATCATTCACTAATCATCTTCTATGAAATAATATGATAATGTTTTTATTAAATTTTTATTGAAGAAAATTAAATATTTGTTTTTTACACTAAGTTTACATGTGGGAAAATTGTAAAAGCTATAAGATGAAAGATTTAGTATATAAAATTGCATTAGCTCCTTGTAAAAATTATGATTTACTTCATGCAAAAGTGCATCTGTAATTTTAATCATGTTATTGTTAGTGTAAATAGAGTCATTATCATACCTAGTTTAGCTAATCACCCTTTTCGTATTGACCTATTCACACTTAGCTTAAGTTTACTTAAGTTTCTTTTGTTTTTGTCTCACTTCATTACATTGAGACATGTGTCCTCATGACTTGAGACACATATTGACACTTGATCACACACTTGTCAAGTGAGCTCACAAGTGTTCCATCTTTGGAGGGGTAGTCAGAGTTTCATTCTTACTTTCTCACCTCCTCATCTTTGCCTATATATGTAAGGCTTGATCATTGTATTATGAACTCTTCATATTATATTGATAGACATACTATTGTGTTTATTTTGTTCATTTGTGGAAGTTGTTTCGAGTTCTTTGATCTTGACATTCTCTAACATGGTATCAGAGTCATGGGAGCACATTCCTTCCTACATCAAAGTGACTCCCACACAGTCCTATCAGCGAAGCATCATAGAGCTAAATAGACAACGCCATTGCGTCCAAAAGAATCAAGAAACAAAAAATACCTTTCATTTTGTCAATTTCAACGATTTTCATTTTTTGCACTTTTTTGGCCTCTATGTCCATTATTTTTTTTTATTAAGAGGGGTAAATTGATTTGGAGCTATGAACTGGTGAGGTTACCCATGGGCGACCTCATCCCCACTATAAATTCTCAACAATTACACTTCAATGGAATTTGAACCTTGATGGAAAGAATAACAACACAACAAATTAACCATTGCACTATACCACTATTGACAAAATTGACCTCTATGTCCATATAAAAAAAAGTAAAAAAAATGATTTTTTTTAACCGGGCCGATCTGCCATATATGCCAATTTGCTCGTTAGGGTAGATATTTGCATTCTGCAAAGATTTCGACCTATTGTGCAAAACGAAGATTTTGGCCATTTCGACCTATTGTGCTGAATTTCGACCTATTTGGCCTATTGTTGCAGGTAGTTTGTTGCCTTCATCGACCTATTTGCAGAGATTTTGTGGTTTCGTTGGCCTATTTCACAAAGGTTTATTTTCCTATTCCGGCCTATTTGTAGGGGTTTCTTGTTTCTTGTGGAATTTTTTTTGTAGGTTTTTGGTGGCCACATATTGGCGGCTCCTCTATTTGTTGAGTAGCTGTCCATTGCCAAATCCATCGACAGGCAAAAGGAGACTCCATTAGCATCGGCCATTCCTCTGCATAGCAGCACCAATTCGTAGTGGAGGCGGTACTCTTGCAGCCAAACTTTGCGATCATCCATCATTTTGGAATGGTGGTTTCATCACCACAAGAGGCGGTTCACCCTTCCAGTCGCCTACAAAGATTGTATGGAGGCATCCTTACCACATTGAGGCACCATTACTATCATCAACACGACCAACATATTACTTTTTGGCAGCGACTCCTTCCTCCAAGCGGCCATTCTCCCAATCCACTAAGCAGCCTTTCCTTCCACTTTCCTCAGCTCTCATGCCTCTTAACAGAGGCAAAGGCAGGCACTCTTGCGTTCTCTCTTAAAAAAAACAGAGGGCAATGCGTGCTGTGAACGCCCTTCACTCAGCTTCCACTCAGCACTACCAAGCATAGATTATTATGTTTGCCGTTGAAAATTTTCTACAAGATTTTCTGAGACTCCACATTTGCACAGAGGCAGGGCATGAGGGGAGCAGCAGAGGTCGATTTGCCTTTGTTCTCTTTCTTCACATTCTCAGTGTCCTCCACCTCTCAGGCGGCCTCACCATTAACTGCCCAGCCTTAATTCAGTGATTGACGGCTATTACATTTTCAGGGTTCTGCTCAGGTCGATTCCCACTATTCAACGCCCAACTCCCTCTTGGTGAATGAGCTGGTCTGTGCTAAAATTAAAGGAGAAAAGAACGACATTAATTTTCCCTTGCAACACTTGTGATGACATCGCCTCCATGAAGGCTTTTTGATTGCTTGGCTAAGCACTTGGAGGCTTCTCTCTTCTTTGCATCGACTACAATTCATCAAACAGTTCCACCATTGATGGCATTAGAGCCGGTCTCACTGACTCCACAGGCACATCGCCATTCAAGGCGTCGACAAGCAGATCTCTGAGTGTTTGAAGATTACTGCTCCTACACATCCAACTTCACACTTGGCACAAAGCTTGGTCTTCATTCCTCGACCTTTTCTTTTGCAGACTGAGTCAACCATAACCATCGGCTCTTTATGCTTCTGTTAATTTCTTTGTTCACATAAACTTTTGTATTAGAGTGGATTGTTAGACATGGTTTCCACAGTTTCTGATTTTTTGATTGTGTAATTTTTTTATTAGTATTGTACTAGAGTGGATGTTAGCATTATCTAAATGATACAATGCTAACCATCATAATAGATTACTATTAGTTTAACCGTGAGCATTAAATTTTAGTATTTAGTAATTAAATAAACCACTAAGTTAATTACTAAGTAAATGACAGTTTCATCAAAAGCATAATAAAAGGAGGTGTTTTTCATTTTATCAGTGTGTTTGTAAATGAGAGTTTTTTTTTTTTTGCACAACTTGTAAATGAAGAGTCGAAATTTCAAGTCTAAATAGTTGTTGGAAAGATAGTTTCAACACCAACCTTTTCACATTGAGATGTTTTTGAAATTGTGTTGTTTAATTGCAAATTTCGATGGGGCATAACTTTCACCTTGTTAAATCAAAATTTTACAATTTTTTTTTCATTTCTATCAGAATTTTGCAAGGAATTTGATTTGGCATGTAAAAATAAGATCCGGGTTTTCATTTTTTCACAAAATTGTAAAAATCTCTGTGAATTATAAACGTGAGATTTTGGCATCTGATCTTCAAAACTTGTAAAATTTTCTTGCACATTGTTCTGGGAGAGCTACAATCAGAACTAATCATTTTAGGGGGCTCTCTGAATCAAGGGATGAAATCTGGGTGTTTCTTCTTTTCAGTTCGTTGGTTCATGTGATCATGTCTCTCACACTAAATCCCATCCATTTGAGTATTTTTCGTATTCCTCCTAATAAATAGAAAACCAAATGTGGATATTGTGGAAAGAAAAGACATACAACAAAAGAATGTTGATTTCGTCGAACTAAGGAATTGGAGAAATTTTTTCTTAGTCATGGTATTGCCTTAACTAATCCTCTAGTTCTAACACATGTTAAAACATCATCTAGTCTCACTTAGATATCTTGTGAGACATCATCATTCAGGGATGAATAATGTATTTCAATGACTTGTATTGATCTCATCTCCCATATCACTTGTTACTACATTTGAATTTGGTGTTGACTCATTCATGAGTTCTCATGATTCTTTGCATCAAGACATTGTTATTGTCATTTTGAATCCACCACATTGGGATGCATATCTACGAGACATAACATCTTTGTTTGTAGAACCCCACCTTGTAGATTTGGATGACATTATTGAGGACATTCATCTTCTATTGGATGACAACTTTGATGAAGTTGCATCATCATTGCCATCTTTGGATATTGCTCTTGCCTCGCCTACATAAGCTTCTATTATGATAGATTGTGCAAACATTCATGAGTTATCATCATCTGTAGTAGTATCAGATTCACATCGATCTAGACACAACCATACATTCATGGTCCCTGTTTCAAAATCACCTACGGTACTTGATCCATTTTATCAACATCCATCACATATCGTCATTGGCTTGGAGATCTTTGAGCATCATTCAAAGGCATCATTGACATCATTTTAGTCTTTTGATCATTTGCATCATTCAGAGACATTCACCTTACTTCCAACATATTCGTATCCAAAATGAGAGTTCATATTGCATACATTTGTGGTGTTGTTTCTTCCCAAGGGAAGAAATTTTGTTCATCATTCTGAGGGGAGATTGCATGATTTCCCTTCTCATCTCAATTTTGGGAGGAAACATTTCCTCACATGGAGTTTATTGCTTCACTTTTTTTTTTTGGGGGGGAGGAAGGGGGCGGGTGACATGACCTCTCTCTTTTCTCTCCTATGGGGAGAATGTTCATTGTGCTTTGTGCTAGAGTAGTCCTTGGGGTCTGCTATCTTCTTCACTTGTACATTTCATTTCATTGCATCATTTCTCTTTTGGAGAAGGCTTTTTATTTCTCATTGGGTGTGTAAATACTCATTATCATACCTAGTTAGCTACTCACCTTTCTAGGATCGACCTATCCACACCTAGCTTAAGTTTACTTAGGTTTCTTTTTTTTCTTTTGTCTCACTTCATAGCATTGAGACATGTGTCCTCATGACTTGAGACACCTATTGACACTTGGTCACACACTTGTCAAGTAAGCTTACAAGTGTTCCATCTTTGGAAGGGTAGTACCTTATCACCTCCTCATCCTTGCATGTATATGCAAGGCTTGATCATTATATTATACACTCCTCATATTGTATTGATAGACATACCATTATGCTTATTTTGTTCACTTATGGAAGTTGTTTCGAGCTCTTTGATCTTGGAATTTTTCAACAGTTATTTATCAACAAAGTATTTCTATTTGACCTAGTTTTGAATTAAAAGAATTGATAAGATGTAAGATTCCTTGCTAAATCTGACTGTAATTTTTTTTATTTGAATCTTGAGGAATATGGTCAAACAATTGTCGTGAATATTGCCTTTGGTCTAATATAATTTCCCAATTGCTTGTCTTTGGTTTTAGATTAATGCCAATATGTTTTGAATGCTTGGAAATGAATGCCAAGTTGACTAACAATGCAATGGAAGTAAATGCAAGTATTTTTGCCTTTTTCAAATGCATTTACATGACCTACTTATGCAAAATGCACACCTACAGTTGTAAGACATTTTGTCAAATAGTTTGTTGTCAAACTCTAATCTCTATTAACGTGATATTGCAATGAATTACAAATTGTTACAATGTTGTAAGAGATATGGCAATGATTATAATGCCGAGAGATCACAATACTAAATCAGACTCTATTGAATATGAGACAACTTATCTTTGCCATCGATTTAATACATGCAAATCTACTAGGATCTAATGACTGAAATTACAATGGTAAGTCACTGTTTTGAGACAATAAATAAACTCTCTAAGCATTCCTTGACAACACTAAAGGAAGGTTCTCTTTCTAAGACTCTGGTGACAATATGAGTGATTATATATAATACTAGCTTGGCTATGATAGCATCAGTAATACATGTAATTTCTGTATATTACAATGACTGTATTTTAAGAAATGTAGCTCCAAACATAACAGTGAACACTCACATCCTCCACTAATAGAAATTGCATTTACAATGGCCAAAACCACAAGATGGAGTATATTAGATATGACTCAGACTTGATGTGGCAAGTCGTCCTCAGTTTGGAAGCAATTATGTCGGCTTAAGAAGGCCCAAAATGCATAAAACGCCTGCTACAGGTTCTTCTCTACCATAGATTCTTCAAGGTATTGGCGCGTCCAACTCTTCCTCTTCCACACATCACCTTCAATGGTCTCTAGCAGCAAATTTGACTCAGAAATCAAGCAATGGTGAGTCGTCTTCTTCAGAAAATAACATGTCCCTCCTCAAGGAAACGCCTTTCCCCATTTTTCTACCCAGATTTTGTTTAATACAACTCAGGTATATGTCCACTGCCTGCAACAAGTGCGCCTAGGGTTTCTTCGTGAAGAAACGCCTCCAAGAGGATAAAAAAACCTCCAAAATTTGTCTCCAAGAGAAGCAAAACCTTAGAAACCAAAACCCACAAAAATCTATTTACAAGGCGATTTCTCCTTCCTCCAAAACTTTGAATCTTACCATCTAGGGGTGATGGTTTCACACCCGAAACTGATCTGCAAAGGTTTTCAAACCCTAAACCAGAAGCTCGTGCTCTTCCCGTGAGGAAAATTGATGTATTAAAAAAGCATCGAATATTTCCTTCTTCCCTCTTTTTGTATTTCACCTTTCAAAAACACAAGTGAATTTTTACAAAGTAATGTTTTTAATATTTCATAGTCACTTTATGATTTTTCACTATTCAAAACATAAGTGACTTTTACAAGGTAATATTTTAAATATTTCACAAGTCATTTTTAAAACATTTCACTAAGCCACATTATAAAGTGATTTAATTAATTACTCAATATCACCCTTTTAGATTAAGTTGGAATTTAGGCAAACATTAAGTAATTAAATAAATGATTCCCTCAACTCGACATTAAAAAGCTAAGCGATCTCCTGAAGGCCTATTGAGAAGGGGACATTACATAAGATTTAGAATTTGTGAAATAAAACTATAGATGAAATTAAAGTGATAGATTTACTAATATCTTAATTATTTTTGGTGAGTTGTGTTGTAGATTCAACTTAAGCTACTAAGGACAACAACTAAATTATATGGGGAGAAATGCTATGAATTTTTTTCCCCAAAGTGAAAATAAAGTTATAAAAGCACGCAAAGGAGATAGAAAACAAAGGATAATGTGATCCTTTGGTTAAGATGGATATTAATGAAGAATAATTTTGAAAACTCTTTCAAAGAGAGGTATAATTATATTTATTAAATAATAATTGAAGGCAACCAATGTGGAAGGGTGTGATGATTTGAAAACCAACCCTTAAGACTAGTATAAAGAATTTATGTGAAACTTGAAAAGGCATAGAGATCACTCAAAGAAGAATAAAGTGGTTTGGTGGACTATAAGCATTAGAGAAGGGGCACACAAGTGTGTCCAACTTAGGGTACATAGTAAACCCGAGATTGTCCTGGCCAAGAATTTTTTGTGAGTAGGCATACATTCTTCAACGCGAGTAGGCGTATATTATATTTTTACACAAGTTCTCTACAATATGCTATAGCTATGAGGGCCAATACCACAAAAATATTTCTAGGATGAGAGTGACCTTTTGAAGTGTCATGATTTAGATAAGTACTAAAATTATTACTATTCAAAGATATTTATAATGATAAATAAATGAGATGAAGTTGATTTAAATTTTTTAAAGATGTTATTTTTTCATTTTTATTTATTATATTCATATTGTTGGATGTCAATATATATATTAATGATGGTGTTCTTAGTTTGCTTAAGTATTAAGCTAGTTAACATTGATAAATGAACATTTTGTATCTAACTTATAGATATATTTTATAATATTTAAACAAATAATAACATTAATAAATCCACTACCATATAAAATTAACTTTGATATATTAAGTCTATCCAATTTTATACTTGAAGAAAAGTAACATTACACTATGTGTTCAGATTATAGGAAGTTAAGCTAGTAGTAATGATTTTTTTCTTTTCTATTTTTCTCATTTTTATTTGTTTCCCTTGCTTGGATCCTATGCACCCTAAATTGTTTGATTCAACTTATAGAATTTTTTTTCTTTGGGGTAATATTATCTTCTCTTATTTTTTATACCACCAATCATTTAGGTTATATACATTTTTATATTGAATTCTACATGTTACATGATGAGGATAACTAACATAAACCCACAACTAGAATGGATGGATTAAAATATGTACATCTTCCTCATCTTGATCCCCTTAGTCAATGATTTCACTATGCACTATATGCAAATCTTAATAAATTTCAAGGATGACAGAAGGGAGAAACATCGTCTCCAAAGTACACACAACTAGGACAACGTAATGGGCTCATATGAAACCAAAGTGCCCAGTGTATGAACCTTGGCTCTGATACCAAGTGTAACACCCTGCCACGAAACCCCAAAGGACAACACATCTAACTAACAATTATGTCACAATTTTTTTTAAAGTGAATCAACATATAGATCATTCTATCAAATAACATAGAATGCAAACTACATGTACATATGCTCTAACTAAGTCCTTTAGAGTATCATGACTGCATTACACACATACATTCCTAACATGTTCTAATCCAACATCTAAGATTAACCAACCCCCAAAAGTTAATTATAAATTCATTGCATCAAGTAAATGAACATCATATGTCCATACATCATATTAAATAAATAACCATCAATGATCAAATGTTAAACCCAAGGAGTACATACATCACTTTTATTACATAAAGGTGCATCATTTCATGATTACATAATTACATTATTTACTTCCCTACATACAATGGGAAGGATACATCAGATACATGATAAGGTGCAACTGAAATGATTACATTACATAACATCAACACTATCTCAAGTATGGTACAAGATCTGGAATCTCTGCATAAGGTACAATATCCGTGCTCATGAACATCATCTGGGAACCCAATGGAGTGCATAGCATGTTCCACCTGACCATGTGGAACCCTAAGGTCCACCCCTCATGTTAGGAGATAACATTAAGGACCCATTACATAAAACAATCAAGCAAACAAGGGCTAACATGACTCCAACGTACAAGGTACAACAAAATCATCACATGACAAAGATACTGCTTCCAAAGACACACAAACAACAAAGGGGAACATGAGACTAGGGAATGCTAGATTGCTATAGGGAGGAGTGTCATCACATAGCTCGCTATAGGTTACCCTAGAGAATCTTCCTAGGCTACCGACCCCCATCCTGAGTTACCCTGGTAGCCTCTACCAATCCTCGGCCCCCATACAAACTCATATAGGATCAACATACCTTTCAAGAGGACAAGGCAATTGATCTTGCCATTCCAGGCCTTCCCACAAATCTCAAGCTAAATGAGCACTTGAGCCGTGAGTGAGGCGTACCATTATCTTGATTAATATGAACTACCCAACCCCTTAATTCATTTTAAGTTATCACTGGATTAAAGAAACTCTCAATGAGTTACCCTAGGCACCACTTTGGGTCTCGGCCCCCATTGAGAGCCACTCCCCCTACTTGCAACTAGAATACCCAATACATCAAATAGGGTAAAGCCATCTTGCACACTGAAATGAAGCCACAAGATTCACATATCCAAAGCATGGCATGAACCATCTCTCTCACATAATAACAAGTAAATAGTGCAAGGCTAACTACCCTCATGAACACAATCCAAGTACAAAATCAATCCACTTTCAAAATGACAAAAATGTGAACCCAAAACTCAAGCTATTTTCCCCAAGCCTTTGGAAGTCTCTCAATAGTCATTTGGCACAAAAAACTCCCTCCATAAAACAATAACCAAAATCATCTCAAAAGAAAAATCAACCACAATAATCAAAATCTTCTCAATTTCACTAATTGAACACCTCTTTCCAAATGAGCAACCAAATAAACATTATGACCATGAACGAATCCATATATATAAACATCACTTCCTCCTTTTATATAGCCCATTTCACTTAACAAGACACAATATATACTACAGTCAAAGCATTAAATTTCTACTTCCTTAACAATCACTTGTCTATCCATACACAAAATAGCAAATTGACTATTTCAAAATATCACCATTATAACCTCAATCATTTAAACAATCAATTCCCAAATTTGTACCCTTAGTATTATCTAGAGTCAATAAGATACTTATTCTAACATGCATTTCCCATTTAGATTTATTTAACTAAAAACATTTCTATTCCACACTTTTCCCCATATATCACTAATACATAAAATATTATATGCATAGATAGATTTATACACTCATATATACAAACATACATATATATTACTTATATAAAAGGCCTAAAGAATCTTCCATCGAGTTATAACTAACTTTCCCATTTTCTCTGAATTACCTATTTAAGAAATAACTAATTCCCTTAATTGAATACACTACCTAATAACCACTTAACCAAAGCTAACAAATTAAAACTATTTTATTAAATAAAACTTAATTGGGTCATCTTTCACAACATTTCATGACACTCGCTAACTTAGCCACCAATTCACTTAATCCAAGCACTTGAAGCAATTATACAAACACTTTAACCATTAATCAACCATATGGTCAAATGCAACAATAGAACATTCACATTATTTCACCTATTAATCAATTTATCTTAACGGCATAGTTAAATATAAGGTTTACTTCCTACAAATAATTAAATCCTTAACGAGACAATCATCTCCATTTCCCAAAAATTAACACAATAACATAACTCTCTACAACTATCTACATAAAGAATCTTTGTATCAACTAGTACAAAATATGAGAGAAAACGTCATTTTAAGAGATCATCAAATTCATTCATTTAAACTAATTCTATAGTACAATCATAACTACCCCCAATTCATTAACAAGTCTCTCCATTATTAAATGTAACTAAATCAATTCTTTCCTCATTTAATTTCCAAAATTCACTATCTACTCTAAAAAGGATATTCACATATTCATAAATCCCCCAATTCTTAATGTATTAAATAATCATCCTATTTACTTTATTAGATTTTAATTTAAGCTTTCAATTATTGAGGCAATTGATGTTTCAAGATACTAAGAAATATCTCATAGACATATGAATATCTACCACTTACAAATGAACCCTTCTTCCCAATTCATTACTATCAATAATAATATAAATCTATACATTTTCATGTATAAATCATATTACCCATAAAACGAACAATCAAAATATAATATTGTAAATGCATGTACATATATCTATATCATTATTATTTACAACATATTGCTTACATTGTAATACAATATACCAAATTATAGTAGGCCAACATATACACATATACCAAATTATTGGCCTACTATAATTTGGTATATTGTATTACAATGTAAGCAATATGTTGTAAATAATAATGATATACATATATGTACATGCATTTACAATATTATATTTTGATTGTTCATTTTATGGGTAATATGATTTATACATGAAAATGTATAGATTTATATTATTATTGATAGTAATGAATTGGGAAGAAGGGTTCATTTGTAAGTGGTAGATATTCATATGTCTATGAGATATTTCTTAGTATCTTGAAACATCAATTGCCTCAATAATTGAAATCTTAAATTAAAATCTAATAAAGTAAATAGGATGATTATTTAATACATTAAGAATTGGGGGATTTATGAATATGTGAATATCCTTTTTAGAGTAGATAGTGAATTTTGGAAATTAAATGAGGAAAGAATTGATTTAGTTACATTTAATAATGGAGAGACTTGTTAATGAATTGGGGGTAGTTATGATTGTACTATAGAATTAGTTTAAATGAATGAATTTGATGATCTCTTAAAATGACGTTTTCTCTCATATTTTGTACTAGTTGATATAAAGATTCTTTATGTAGATAGTTGTAGAGAGTTATGCTATTGTGTTAATTTTTGGGAAATGGAGATGATTGTCTCATTAAGGATTAATTATTTGTAGGAAGTAAACCTTATATTTAACTATGTCGTTAAGATAAATTGATTAATAGGTGAAATAATGTGAATGTTCTATTGTTGCATTTGGCCATATGGTTGATTAATGGTTAAAGTGTTTGTATAATTGCTTCAAGTGCTTGGATTAAGTGAATTGGTGGCTAAGTTAGCGAGTGTCATGAAATGTTGTGAAAGATGACCCAATTAAGTGTTATTTAATAAAATATTTTTAATTTGTTAGCTTTGGTTAAGTGGTTATTAGGTAGTGTATTCAATTAAGGGAATTAGTTATTTCTTAAATAGGTAATTCAGAGAAAATGGGAAAGTTAGTTATAACTCGATGGAAGATTCTTTAGGCCTTTTATATAAGTAATATATATGTATGTTTGTATATATGAGTGTATAAATCTATCTATGCATATAATATTTTATGTATTAGTGATATATGGGGAAAAGTGTGGAATAGAAATGTTTTTAGTTAGATAAATCTAAATGGGAAATGCATGTTAGAATAAGTATCTTATTGACTCTAGATAATACTAAGGGTACAAATTTGGGAATTGATTGTTTAAATGATTGAGGTTATAATGGTGATATTTTGAACTAGTCAATTTGCTATTTTGTGTATGGATAGACAAGTGATTGTTAAGGAAGTAGAAATTTAATGCTTTGACTGTAGTATATATTGTGTCTTGTTAAGTGAAATGGGCTATATAAAAGGAGGAAGTGATGTTTATATATATGGAGTCGTTCATGGTCATAATGTTTATTTGGTTGCTCATTTGGAAAGAGGTGTTCAATTAGTGAAATTGAGAAGATTTTGATTATTGTGGTTGATTTTTCTTTTGAGATGATTTTGGTTATCATTTTATGGAGGGAGTTTTTTGTGCCAAATGACTATTGAGAGGCTTCCAGAGGCTTGGGGAAAATAGCTTGATTTAAATTGGTTTCACGTTTTTTTCATTTTGAAAGTGGATTGATTTTGTACTTGGATTGTGTTCATGAGGGTATTTAGCCTTGCACTGTTTACTTGTTATTATGTGAGCGAGATGGTTCATGCCATGCTCTAGATATGTGACTTGTGTGGCTTCATTTTGGCGTGCAAGATGGCTTTACCCTATTTGATGTATTGGGTCTTCTAGTTGCAAGTAGGGGGAGTGGCTCTCAATGGGGGCCGAGACCCAAAGTAGTGCCCAGGGTAACTCATTGAGAGTTTCTTTAATCTAGTGATAACTTAAAATGAATTAGGGGATTGGGTAGTTCATATTAATCAAGATAATGGTATGCCTCACTCACGACTCAAGTGATTGTTTAGGCTTGAGATGAGTGGGAAGGCCTAGAATGGAAAGATCAATGCCTTGTCCTCTTGAAAGGTATGTTGATCCCGCATGAGTTTGTATGGGGGCCGAGATCAATAGAGGTTGCCAAGGTAACTCAGGATGGGGGCCGATAGCCTAGGAAGATTCACTAGGGTAACCCATAGCGAGCTATGTGATGACACTCCTCCCTATAGAAAAACCTAGTCTTGTGTTCCCCTCTGTTGTTTGTGTGTCTTTGGAAGCAATATCTTTGTCATGTGATGATTTTGTTGTACCTTGTACGTTGGATTCATGCTATCCCTTGTTTGCTTGATTACTTTCTTTAGTGGGTCCTTAATGTTATCTCCTAGCATTGGGGGTGGACCTTAGGCTTCCACATGGTCGGGTGGAACATGCTATGCACTCCATTGGGTTCCCAGTTGATGTTCATGAGCACGGATGTTGTACCTTAAGCAGAGATTCTAGATCTTGTACCATACTTGAGATAGTGTCAATGTTATTGTTGTCACCTAGAAATGCACCCTATGCAAAGTTATAAAACTGAGCTTTCTAGTGAAACATTGGATCACTCCAGGGCTGTGGGTCACCTGAGATTGGAATGAACCTCCGAAGAAGGCCGACTTTCTCTGGTGTCACCTAAACTACTAATCTGGGAAGGAAAAGGGAGAAGGAATGCATAAAATAAAGCTAAATCCTAAGGTGATACACCGAAATTACAAGAACCATGAGATACTCAATTTACACCTGAATATTGACGATGGACATAAGATTACACATCAAATTCCATAAGCCTTACACTAATGTTTTACAAATAGGTTCGATTCACACAATTTTTTCTGGAGAGGAAAGAAAGATTTTCACGAACTAGAATCCCTGTGTGACTAAGTGAACACAATTTGTAATTTGTATAATGATACTTTTGCAAAGGAAGGCATGAAACACAAGATAAAGTTATGAAGGAATGAAAGAAATTCACAAAATAACTTGATCATGAACCTGAAATGCACAACACTCTGCAGGAACAAGATGGAAATCCGAACATCAACAGTAACCAAGGTAAGCTTTAAATAACATGCTCCAAGATGAGTTACAGAAATGTGCTAGTCTGAGAGAGGACTGCAAAAGGGTCATTAACTTCAAAAAAACATACTCCACAACTCCTTTTCAAAGGGGCAAAAATGCCTTATATATATATATATAGTGCCGACCCCTTAGGGCTTACAAAATATCGGGCCTAGAAAGATCAATCCTCAGATCTTTTGATTGAAATTAATGTTGAAGCCTGCGTGTCCCCACTGTGTGTTGGTGAAGAGCTACCCTCATAGAAGCCTTCTGATATTTTGCAACTACCGCACTCACTGATCCATTGTGTCATGTTTAGCTACTTCGGCTGCATCTTGAATGCCCTGAGCTTGCAACAGATACACGTCGCTTGTTATCCTATTGATGTTCTTTAGATTGTCACAATTTACCTTCAAATCTCACTGATTGGTTGAGTAAATTCCACGCAACCTCTTTGGTCGGTCAAAACTCCTTTGATCATAATCGCATCTTGGCGAGACACTAAAAGTGTCTCACAGATGCGATTATGCCCTCCTAAAGCTATCAGCGTAACATGGAGCTATCGCTGAGAGCTTATGGCGAGCTCATTTCACTTACCCCGAGCTTGCTTTTCTCCTCCAAGCTCGAGCTCCTTCGGTAAGACACTATCAACTTGGGAAGACATCTTAGTGAGGCTTGTCATTTTGGCGAGGCTTGTCATTTTGCCGATGCTCTTCTTTTGCTGAGACCTTGGCCTGTCGGCCAGACTTCATACCGAGCGTCTTATGTCATATCAGCATTTTCTTTTGTCACCGAGACATACTCCATTCGTTGAGACTCTATATTGAAGTCTCCCTGCTTTGCCGAAAGCTCACTTTGAGTTCGGAGAGAGCTTGCTTGGTCGGCAAGACATCCTGCCGACCCCACCCTCATTCTGTCTGAGCTCTTCTTTTCCTTCGCTGAGACTCCCACCGGTCGGGAAGAGGTCCTCCCGAACTCCAAATGTTATGCCAAAGGCCCCTTTCTCTTTTGCGTTGGGGAGATTTTTTTGTCGGCCAGTCCTTATGGCGATAGCCTCCATCCTGCCCAGTGATGCGTTTTCTTTCCTTTGGTGTCGACATAACCTCTTCATCTCGGCAAAATACTTCACCAAAACCTCTATCCTTTGGCCGAAACCCCTTTCATTTGGAAGCTCCACCATTGGTGAGACCTTTGCCGATAACATTTTCCATGTCGCCAAGACTTCCTGGTATCGGCAGGACCTCAGGGCGATATCTTCAACTGTTGACAAGCCCTTTCATGCTTTGGTGGGGCCTCCCCCAAAGTCTCCTTGACCTTGATATTACAAACCATATCGGCAAGAGTCTGCCAATGTCACCCCGATGCATTTTGGTCTACCAAGCCCTACATTCCTTGTTTTATTCACAATCGCTATGACCTTGTGACATTGGGAAGACCTCACATAGACTACATTTGCTACACCGAAAGGTCCCAATGCATTCTGAGTCACTGAGACAAGGCAATTGTTACACCAACAAGGGTGCTTCCAAATTTTCCATCGGCGAGACCGAAGGTCACTCACCGAGACCTTACGACGATCGCCCCAACCTACACCGATGAGTACATCCTTCTACCGCCGATCGATGAGACAAGAGTGAACTCATGTCGAAAGAAAACCATTTTGCACGTTGTCAGTAAGACCAAGAGAACTCGCTATGACCATATACCGACGCCGCAATTCATGCCGAAAGAACCACCATATACATAGTCGAGGAGACATGTTGAGATCAGTAAGACGCAACCCCGACAACTAAGACATATGCCAATAGAAGCCTCCACGGTCGCCAAAACAATAGAAACGTCCTACTGAATGAAGAATGTAGAAGACCTGTGATCGTCGTGACATCGGATGAGTCTTGCCGATAGGCAACATAGACTCATGCAAGCAAAAAACGTAACATGAGTTGGGGAAATAGTCACGAACCTACGCCGATAGGAACTAGAAAATAGAAAATGCAAGGCCCAAGGGAACATATGATGCAACATAGTAAAATATGGGCAGAAAGTGTTCAAGAGGACACTTATTTGGAAAATTATGAATGAAAACATATGTAAAACATCAGATTTTTATAGCTCCAACAAGATGCATGAAATAATCCTCAATGGAGAAAATCCCTTTGGCCTTTATGAACACCTGCAACATAGATGCCTTGCCTGATTGAGCCTGAGGGTGAAAATTTAGGCAACAATTCTGGTGACCTTTGCTGGATGGTTGCCTGCTAAACATAAAACCAGTAGCCTAGGCCTATCCATTGGGCATGGAGTCATTGGGACAACTCAGAAAATATCAAGAGTAGCTTTGTATATGGCTGTAACTCATCTTGAGACTTACTAGAACACTTGGAAACTTATTAAAAACAAGAAAAACTAAAATAAACTATTTACATGTGTTGAAACAACACTTAGGGAAAGAAATAGCAACTAAACCTACCCTACACTAACCAGTGAGAAATCGATCAAACAAACCCATTGACAGGTTGGGTAAAATAACTACCCTTTCTAACAAATTTACAATATTTTCCATGTTGGAGAACAACTAAAGAGAAATGAAGCATGCATGACAATTCAACTGATGGCTGCAAGATCTCTTGCAGAACATATTCAGGCTTACTAACCTTTCCATATAGAATGTAAACAGTCCCATTTTGAGGTGGAAAGGTAACTTGAGTACGCTCCTCTTGAGCAGTACCCTCATGCTTGGGTGTAGGATTCATCCTGGCTAAGTATCTGATTGGACAACCTCTGATAAGGGAAAAGTTTGAACCTTCCTTGTTGGCCTCTTGTTGATCTCTAAAGACTTCATCCTTTCCTTGGAAAGATGCTGATTGGAGGTAAGATGCAGGTTGTTCCTTGGCTAGTACAGTTTGATCTTCTTGGATAAGGAGCTAATATCCCTGTTGGATAACTGAAAACAAATCCTCAAACTGTTGTTTGTTATGCCCTTTTTCCATGACAGAATGCACCTCCTTTTCAACAAAGTGGGGGAGCTCATCCAGTAAGTTCACAGGTTGCAAGACATTACCTTCAACAACCTCTTCAATAGTCTCACCATCTTGAATGGGATGATCACATGCTTTCCTCTCACATGATACTAGTTCATTATCTATGTTGGAACAAAAAGCTTATGTGATATCATCTAACTCATAATTTTGCATTAAATCTAGATGAATATTATCATTCAGTTGCTCCATGCCAGGCATAGATGCTATCATGCATGTGAGATCTTGATCTTGATCAAAAAATTGAGGAAATTCATCGAACAAGTCAGCAGTACTCTCTGGGTGTTCCAAACCAACTAGTAAAACAGGAACCTGCATGTTCTCTTCAGCTTGCTCAACATAACCAGGTAGTTGATCAAATAAAGAAGTGAATTGTTCCTCTTCATGCGGCTCCCTTTGTAGTGAACCTTGGGTATCCTCTGCCTAAAAGTGAAGATCTTCAACTGTCCACTGTCTTGCTTCCCGCCTCTCCTCCTGTTTGAGCCTTTTTTGCTGTAGTCGGTAACATGCTACAGCTAAATGCATTGGATTTACTTTGCTAATTTTCTCCTTGAGGAATAAGTTATTTGGATCGATGGGCTAGTCTCAAGGGATGATGGACTGATCTAGTTCAGGTACTACCTTCTCTTGCATCAAATTGAATCCCTTAAAGCTTGGAATTTCAAACTGAGAAGACTTACTAGGGGAGTGAAGAGGCTGGCTTTGCCTAAAGCTGGAAAACTTGTATTTGGGAACCGCCTGTTCAAAAAAATTTAGGCTCTTTTCTGCCTCTTTTGCAGCCAGCTGTTGGGCAAGGTTCTCTTCCAATTGCTTATTTTGCAACTCCTCCATTAATTGGTGCTGATGATCTGAGTAAGCTTGAGTGTTTTGCACCTTAGCAGAGAGTATCTTCATTTGTTCTTCCTTAGCAGCTATTTCCTGTTCAAGGCCTTCGTCGAACCAAATTCTTTTTGCCACTCTTTCTTGATCATAAAAGTCGACTTGCTCAGCCACCTCTTGATGTTGCATAATGGTACCCTACTGCATCTTGATCTTAACCAACATCTTAGATACACATACAAGCACCTTACTAATATCATTAATCTTCATATTGTGAAGACCTTGACTGAGATCCCACAACGTATGGTCAATCTATTGGAGCAGGTCCAATACACTCTGATATAGATGTGCAGGAGCAACATACTCATGATATGGAGGGTAGTAGTAAGCATCTTCATAATTACTTGACATCTTTTTAGTCAAGGAGCTGGAAACTCATAATTAAAAGATTATTTTGAGACATACCAAGACTTGTGCCTGTGAAACCAGAAGATTTGAGCTCGGAGTTGCCAGGTATGTAAAGCAAGTTCCTCCAAAAGGCTGAAACTACTGCTGCACACACCAAACAGCAGCAATAAAATGCATAAACATGAACTGAGAAGCAATTCATAGTCCCACCGGGCGTGCCAGAAACTGTTGTCACCTAGAAATGCACCCTATGCAAAGTTGTAAACTTGAGCTTTCTAGTGAAACATTGGATCACTCCAAGGCTGTGGGTCACCTGTGATTGGAATGAACCTTCGGAGAAGGCCGGCTTCCTCTGGTGTCACCTAAACTACTAATCTGGGAAGGAAAAGGGAGAAGGAATGCATAAAATAAAGCTAAATCCTAAGGTGATACACCGAAATTACAGGAACCATGAGATACTCAATTTACACCTGAATATTGACAATGGACATAAGATTACACATCAAATTCCATAAGCCTTACACTAACATTTTACAAATAGGTTCGATTCACACACTTTTTCTGGAGAGGAAAGAAAGATTTTCACGGACTAGAATCCCTGTGTGACTAAGTGAACACAATTTGTAATTTGTATAATGATACTTTTGCAAAGGAAGGCATGAAACACAAGATAAAGTTATGAAGGAATGAAAGAAATTCACAAAAATAACTTGATCATGAACCTGAAATGCACAACACTCTGCAGGAACAAGATGGAAATCCGAACATCAATAGTAATCAAGGTAGCTTTATATAACATGCTCCAAGATGAGTTACAGAAACGTGCTAGTCTAAGAGAGGACTGCAAAAGGGTCATTAACTTCAAAAAAACATACTCCAGAACTCCTTTTCAAAGGGGAAAAAATGCCTTATATATATAGTGCCAACCCCTTAGGGCTTACAAAATATTGGGCCCAGAAAGATCAATCCTCATATCTTTTGATTGAAATTAATGTTGAAGCCTGCGTGTCCCCACTGTGTGTGTTGGTGAAGAGCTACCCTCATAGAAGCCTTCTGATATTTCACAACTACCGCATTCATTGATCCATCATGTCATGTTTAGCTACTTCGGTTGCATCTTGAATGCCCTTAGCTTGCAACAGATACACATCGCTTGTTATCCTATTGACGTTCTTTAGACTGTCACGGTTTACCTTCAGATCTCACTGATTGGTTGAGTAAATTCCATGCAGCCTCTTTGGTTGGTCAAAACTCCTTTGATCAGAATCGCATCTCGGCGAGACACTGAAAGTGTCTCACCGATGCGATTATGCCCTCCTGAAGCTATCGGCGTAACATGGAGCTATCACTGAGAGCTTATGGCGAGCTCATTTCACTTACCCTGAGCTTGCTTTTCTCCTCTGGGCTCGAGCTCCTTCGGCAAGACACTATCGAGTCAGGAAGACATCTTAGCGAGGCTTGTCATTTTGTCGATGCTCTTCTTTCACTGAGACCTTGGCCTGTCGGCCAGACTTCATACCGAGCGTCTTCTATCATATCGGCATCTGCTTTTGTCGTCGAGACATACTCCATTCGTCGAGACTCTATATTGAAGTCTCCCTACTTTGCTGAAAGCTCACTTTGAGTTTGGAGAGAGCTTGCTTGGTCGGCAAGACATCCTACCGACCCCACCCTCATTCTATTCGAGCTCTTCTTTTTCTTCGTTGAGACTCCCGCTGGTCAGGAAGAGGTCCTCCCGAACTCCAAATGTTATGCCGAAGGCCCCTTTCTCTTTTGCGTCGGGGAGATTTATTTGTCGGCCAATCCTTATGGCGATAGCCTCCATCCTGCTTGGTGATGCGTTTTCTTTCCCTTGGTGTCGGCTTAACCTCTTCATCTCGGCAAAATACTTCGCCGAAATCTCTATCCTTTGGCTGAAACCCTTTTCATTTGGAAGCTCCACCGTCGGTGAGACCTTTGCTGATAACACTTTCCATGTCGCCAAGACTTCCCGGTATCGGCAGGACCTCAGGGCGATATCTTCAACTATTGACGAGCCCTTTCATGCTTTGGTGGGGCCTCCCCCGAAGTCTCCTTGACCTTGATATTACAAACCATATCGGCAAGAGTCTGTCAATGTCACCCTGACGCATTTTGGTCTACCGAGCCCTGCATTCCTTGTTTTATTCATAGTTGCTATGACCTTGTGACATTGGGAAGACCTCACATAGACTGCATTTGCTACACCGAAAGGTCCCAATGCATTATAAGTTTCCGAGACAAGGCAATTGTTACGCCAACAAGGGTGCTTCTAAATTTTCCATCAGCGAGACCGAAGGTCACTCGCCGAGACCTTATGACAATCGCCCCAACCTACACCGATGAGTACATCCTTCTGCCGCCGATTGATGAGACAAAAGTGAACTCTTTCCGAAAGAAAACCATTTTGCACACTATCGGTAAGACCAAGAGAACTCGCTATGACCATATACCGACGCCACAACTCATGCTGAAAGAACCACCATATACATAGTCAGGGAGACATGTTGAGATTGGTAAGACGCAACCTCGACAACTAAGACATATGTTGATAGAAGCCTCCACGGTTGCCAAAACAATAGAAATGTCCTGCCGAATGAAGAATGCAGAAGACCTATGATTGTCGTGACATCGGATGAGTCTTGCCGATAGGCAACATAGACTCATGCAAGCAAAAAAACGTAACATGAGTTGGGGAAACAGTCACGGACCTACGCCGATAGAAACCAGAAAATAGAAAATGCAAGGCCCAAGGGAACATATGATGCAACATAGTAAAATATGGGCAGAAAGTGTTCAAGAGGGCACTTATTTGGAAAATTATGAATGAAAACATATGTAAAACATCAGAGTTTTATAGCTCCAACAAGATGCATGAAATAATCCTCAATGGAGAAAACCCCTTTAGCCCTTATGAACACCTGCAACATAGATGCCTTGCCTGATTGAGCCTGAGGGTGAAAATTTAGGCAACAGTTATGTAATGTAATAATTTTAGTTGCATCTTATCATGTATCTAATGTATCCTTCCCATTGTATGTAGGGAAGTATTGATGTAATTATGTAATCATGAAACAATGCACCTTTATGTAATAAAAGCGATGCATGTACTCCTTGGGTTTAACATTTGATCATTGATGGTTATTTATTTAATATGATGTATGGATGTATGATGTTCATTTACTTGATGCAATGGATTTATAATTAACTTTTGGGGGTTGGTTAATCTTAGATGTTGGATTAGAACATGTTAGGAATGTATGTGCGTAATGCAATCATGATACCCTAAAGGACTTAGTTAGAGCATATGTACATGTAGTTTACATTCTATGTTATTTAATAGTATGATCTGTATGTTGATTCACTTTAAAAAAAATTGTGACATAATTGTTAGTTAAATGTGTTGTCCTTTGGGGTTTCATGGCGGGGTGTTACACTTGGTATCAAAGTCAGGGTTCATACACTGGGCACTTTGGTTTCATATGATCCCATTATGTTGTCCTAGTTGCATGTACTCTAGAGACAATGTTTCTCCCTTCCGTCGTCCTCGCTTAGCAACCCGAGATTTCTCCTTTGGCAGTGTTGGTCCAATGGTGCAGAAAACCAATGGAAAGGATAGGACCCTCGGTGTAGTGTGTAATGCACCAATATTCTTCCTACTGGGGATGCATTATGGACCCTTGTGTAGCCTTGTGGTGTGTTTCCCCATGATGTGAATTTGTGTGTGTATGTGAAGAATGTGTGTTAAATCTTGAATTTTGTGATTATGAAGTGATAAATTATGTTTTTTGTTTCTGAAAGGGCATAAAATTATGATCTAGTGTCACATATGTTATGAGATTTAGCGATGTAAAATGAATAAAGTGGGAAGTCTTGCATGTAAATGATTAATATTTAATGAAAAATGTGTGCCTTGTGTGCATAATCTTGTTGAATTTTGTGGAAGTATAGCATTTTGATGTAATGAATCAACTTAGATGATAAATATGTAGCGGATGGTTTATGATGTAATTGTTGTTATTCATTGATGTGGATTATTGTTTGAAGTATCTTTGTGGGAGGGATAATGTAGCATTATTCGTTCGTGAGAACCCTACTACACTATGATTTCCTCTCACTGTGTGTTGATTGCTTGATATATATATATAGTTCGATAGTTTGTTTGATGCATATTGCAGGTACCAGGCATCGACTCCACCTAAACTGTTAGGTCTGAGCGTGCCTTAAAACCTAATGAAAATATTGTTGAAAACGGAGATGACAAAAGCTCCCCTACCCTAGCCATCATCCTCGAGGAGGATCAATAAAAATCCATTACCTCGTCAACATTGTTTGATGCCTATGGTCAGTTGGTCCTACTTCTTGACCTTGGTTAAAGTTTAGGTAATTGTTTAATATTTGGTTTGCTTGATTATTTGATGTTGCTTGTATTTATGTTTTATTCTTGTGACTTACAAGAGTAAGTCGAATCTTACGGGGGGAGGATGTAGTGCCCCTCCATGATTTACTCTTTCATGATGTTCGATAATTATTGCTTTGGGTTGTTTGATTTAAATTTTTTTTATTAATGTTGTTTTGATTAATCAAGGTATTAATTAAATTATTAATTAACAAGAATTTTGATAAATTGATATATATGTTGTTCTTGGATATTTAGTAAATATTAAATTAAATTATTGAGTTAAAAAGTAACTCAACAATCAAATATAAAGATATTGATTATTAATGTAGAGTTTTAATTATAAATTAAAATGTGAGAAAATATTAAAAGGAAATAAAATATTAAAAAAATAAAAGGTGAAATTGGAAAAAGATAATGAACAACTAATTAAAACAAGTAAAAAGATAGAAAAAGTGAATTTGAAGCACATGCATGACTTCGAACTGGTTATTGGTTCGAAACTTTCCACTTTTTGTTTAAAAAAAAAGAAAAAGCTTCCCTTGGTTATTAAATATCATTTTGGGGAGATTTTGGGTTACCATCTTTGATCCTTAGTTTTCGAACGAGAACTTTGTTGAAGAAGTTCTTCTGTAGAATAGTGCATTTTTATGAATTGTTTTGAGAAGAAAACTTCATTCACCATCGTTGAGTCTAAGAAAGGATAAAAATAGATGGTTAGACGAAGGATGGCATCATAAAATTCACTACAGAACAACACAAATACAAAATTTAAACCATGGGATAATAACTTGATTTGCAACTGTAAGTTGTATTTTTCCGAAGCTAAAATTACATACCATTAATAAGCCAATATTTACACATTGTGTTAGAGATAGAGGTCACCAATAGTAATGTGCATGTGGATAAAATTGACAAGTGAAGTTGGAATTGGTATAAGTGAAATTGAAGGCTCGATTTGGCATCTTGGTGAGGGTAAATAGTCTGATAAATACGTTAAGTCCTCTGACGTCTACAAAAATGAACACTAAAATAGATGCATGGTATAAAATTAAAATTGCAAAGTAGGTGATTTTTGATGTGAGGCCCACCTCTATGATACATCTAATACTTAGACTATTTTAAGTTTTGATTATCAACTATGCCTAATGATACCATTGATGATAAGATATTTAAAAATTTGAGTTGATATTATGATTTGATTATGATTACGCTACATGCTTAGTTAGTTGACTATGAAGATTGATCTAATTTTATGCTAGTTACTAAGGTGGGTTAATTTGAATTTTGAAACTTAATGATGAATGAATGAAACATGTGGTGTGGATGAATCGTGTTGCAATTTGATAAATTTTCAAATTAAAGGTAAAAAGAATTGGATATGATATGTGATTAGTGATTTCTTCCAGTTATGGTATGAGATCTCTATGCTATGTGAATTATGAGACTTGTGTGTATGAAATTGTGATTCAATTGTTTTGATTTTTATATATATGAATTATTTGGATGGATTAACATGTGCATCGAGTGTACAGGTACAACTTCCATGGCCAATGGAATTTGGAGGTAATATTTAGGAACCCTGAGTGAATTAACTAGCGAAACTGAACTATAGTCCATATATAGGGACTATAGTTTTGTTATGTAATGTATTTTATTTGTGATGTAAATTGTGAATGTTTGTAAAATTGATTTTTATTGTCATGTTAGTCCATCTAGGTGGTGAGTTGTCCACCCAGGTGGATAAACTCGGATTTTACATTTTAGACAACTTTTGGGGGTTGAAAAGTGATGTTTTTAAAATGTTTTTATGGGTTTAAAGTCCCTAGGGTAGGTACCTATGAGTTAGGTACATTTTTAGCTTAAAATATTGAGTCAATCCCATGATTGGGCACTCATTTTGAGGCCTTAAAGATGTTTGACAAAAATAAGGTTTTGGGAAGAGGGATGGGGATTAGTCTCTTTCCATTCCAACTTCTCCAAGTTACCTTGAAAGTCTCTCAAGTTCTCACATATGTGTGAGCACACATGGGTGAGTGTGCTTGGGAGAGTAAATAGAATCTAGTGACAAGTGTCACTTCCCCATTCAAATGGATTGAAACTTGAATTCTATAAAGAAACTAAGAACAAAGGTTTTGGGGGATTCTCTTTGACATCTTTGTCTCTGGAGTTGTAATTTTTCTTGGGGGCTCTTAGATTTGGCTTGAAAGATTGGAGAACAAGCTTGGAGGTGTTGTGCTCACCCTCATCACATCCATCCTAAGCTTGGATTGAGGTAGGATCACAACACCTTTTTGCTTCTTATGTTTTAAATTTGCAAGTTATGTGTATGAAATGGTGTGGTTGAAAAATAAATATTTCTCTTAATCTTCGATTTTGTGTTATTATTTTTTTTGTTGGAAAAAAGGGTTGTAATGGGATAGGCTCACCTGAATTTGGGTAGAGCATCCTAAGTTGGGGATGGTTTGGAGTAGGAACCTCCATGGGGACATGTTTTTCCTCCTTAAAAAGGAGAGGTTAAAAAGAGGGGTATGAGTACCCATAAATTTTGTGAAATGTGAAGGATCGTTTGGATGAATAAAGAAATGTGAAGGAAGGGTTGTTTTTGAAGGGCTGAAACTTTGTGATGATTATTCATGATGTTTACTTTTGAGTCCCCAAAATGGAGTGTGTAGTCCACCCTCCATTCCCCATTTTGGGTTCATGATGAATCCTACGTTATGTGAAATCCCCTTGGGTGAGTAAAATTTCTTATGTGCATAATGTGCATTTTAATGTTGATTGGACTTGGATTTGTATGTACCTAGTTCCCATGTTGCCTCCTAGCTCCGGGGTGGTTGGTTTTCCAACCAAAGGTTGGGAGGTGAGCACTACCTTGGCTATGGGGAAAATATTTGTTGTTTTGTGTAGGTATGAAGGACTTGAAGGAACTTGTGAAGAAACCCTACTTATACTTTATGCAGTCATATGAAAAATTTAATTCTCTTATGGAATCAAGCCTAGTTGAATGTTGGTAAAAATCAATGTAATATGTGAAAGAGATATTCCATGTTGTTTATAAGTTTGTTTTAAAAAAAAAAACATTTTATTAAGATAGCTATATATATTGCATGTAAAAGGAATATATGGTTTTCTTCATATGATAGTTATTTTTGTGTCAAATGAAAGAAAAGAATATCCAAGGAAGATAATGTGTTTATAATGTTGTGTACTTGTTGTATTAAAAAAAATAGAAAGGGAGATATGAATACTGCATCAAGGCTAAACTATTATTCTCTTAGTCCCTTTTTGTTAAAGAAATATGCAATTTATTATCCATAAGTTAAGGATATATATATTATATCTGAAAAAGAAAAAAAATAGCATAATGTGGTGAGTGTAAGAAAAATATTTTATTGATTTCTCAATGTTAGAATTTTCCAGTTAGAATATACCATACTACTTGTAAAATTTTGCACAACATGTTCTTAAGGATTTATGCATTATGATTTATGGGTATATACACTATTCTGTATCAAAATGTTTACGCTTTCTGTTGTAGATATGTATGTAATGTTGTAGTATAGAGTATGTTCACTCAACTTGTATATTTTATTGCATTCTATTATTTATTTTTTACTCTAGATATACAAGAATAAGCTGCTCAAAACATAACAAAATATTGTTGCTTTAATGGTGTAGCATATGAATACCTTTTAAATTATCACATGCATCACGTTTTGGATTTCTTAACAGTAGTATGTAAATGCAGATATAGGTTTCCTGTAACTGATAACTATGCAGATAGAAGTAAAATGATCAACACAGTTATGCTCCCCCTTGTCTATACCACTTAAAGACGCCATGGAGATAATTTACGTGTTCCCCATGCATAAGACCCTAAAGCTACTACTCCTCTTTTCATATGTGTAGCTTAATGCTGCTACAAAATAATAAAGAGAAAACAAAAATAAAATTTTCATAGTTAGCATCAGATTTAAAAGTAGAAACTCATTGTTAAATCCTTTTCAAGCATAGTTAGCAAAGCCATTTCGGCACAAGCATTTTGACCCATTCGTAGCATAAAGGAACTACTATATACCCGAGTTGTATATTTTGTAGGGGCCAATTGCTCCATTGTCCCTACAGTTGCTTTAGGTGGTAGCAAGACCTCTAAACCGCACACCCAACAAGATGATCTTGCGTAGTGAATAAGGGGGCGGGGGATAAACTGAAATCTGGAAGATGCCAAAGTATGTAACCTTGGTAATTCAAATACCATATGCTAGTGATTTGGACCCATGCATAAACTATCGCAGGCTAGGAAGTCAGGCTGACATAGAGTAGTACTAGTTAAGTGATTCAAGAAGATGTATGACAAAAAGTCTCCTTTTAAATCACAACATAGTGGGGCTTCACTTTGTATCTATTTCCTTTCCCTCACACCAAACCCTGATGTGAAGACGTGAGGTTCTCTCTAGTCCCCATTAGGCATCCCCATCCATCTAACTATTTCACAGTAGTCTCATGACATACAATAGTCATTCATTCTTAAAACCAGAGGTAATTTCCTTAGCTAACTGTGGACTTGGGTGTGGGGGACACCACACACTAAAATTGTATTTTGAAATGCAGTTTTTGGACGGTACCCTAAATAACTTTAGTAATGTTTAGACCACTAGATAAATTTAATGATGTCAGTGATACACTGTTAGGAGATGGTTCACATAGTCCCTCTTCACACCGTATAATTCATAAGCCAATTGGTAGTGATAGAGTAAATATAATACTTGCTATGTGTGTTGGAAAATTGTTGTGCGTGGTTGGAGTTTCCCATGTGGGCAAGGCGTGTAGTGTCATATTTATTAACTCCCCTCCATTGTTGGCTCTATACATGAGTAGTTGCATGTGGTCCAAGTAGCTTATTCCGGTTCCAACATCATTAACCATAGGACAATATTATCATTTGATATATCAAGATGTCAACACACTAGGTTTTGGCATGAAATCATGCAGGACATCATACAAAGCAGAGAAAGTTGTAGTCTTAGTAGGTTGTTCCAAGTGCACTATTCCTCTGCAGGTATTTAGTTTTAGTTGTAGGAAATATAATAAGGAAAGACATTGATCTATCTCCATCTGGAAACACTAGTGTGTCTCGATTGTGCTTCTTTTGCTATTGGATTAAGTAATCGGTGTTAATTTCACATACCCAACCTTTTTTTCTTATGTTAAGATCGATGGTTGGATAGATAATATTACCTATCCAACTACCCATTAGGAATAATCAATGATTAGATTTTATATATATATATATATATATATAAACTCATTGTGTTAATTATCCTACAAATACTCATCCTTCAACGTGTAATCTCTCATGCCTAAAGAAAACTTCCTTCGTCCATTTAAATTTATGTGTGGATAAGATGTTAGTGTTGGTAGCTATGCATTCTTTTAATATAAATACTCATATTCCAAATTATAAAAAAGATAATATTGATAAGATTAATTAAAATACTGATATAGTTCGAACTCAGATAGACAAAAAAAATCATTCGTCTTGTTCATTGAAGGCATCATCTGAATAAAAAAAAACCTATCCTTTACGTAAGGATCATTTGGCCATTAAAAATAAATAAATAAAGTGTTTTTTTTTAACTTAGGGGAGGTTAAAAGAGGTGCTATGTGGATTGTAGACCTTTAAAAAAACAAAGAGGGTAATGAATTTAAAATAGGAATTATGTTATTTAGTGGTTTGAATTATTTCGGTGTATTAGATTAGCTCTTAAAATAGGTATTTATGTTATTGTTTTATGTATAAAAATTATGTATGTAAATATTATTATTTTTAGGTAAGAGTTGCTAATTTATTTATATTTATTTTTAACATGTAAATAATATTTTATTAATGGAAATAAATTTAGATATTTAGAAAGTATAAATTTTTAGATAGATTAATAATAATTGATCTTTGGAAATTTAGAACTGTCAATTTACTAACATTTCTTAATAATTAAGATTTGTTTTGGCAACCAAATTTTGTCAAGGAAAATGTTAATCATATTGTGTCCATCAAACCATTAGAAAAAATAAGTCATGTACGAACCTAGTAGATCTATGGTTCATGGAGCTTATTTTAGGTCGAACCCTAATAGTTATTTATCATACTTTAAGTGTATTTAACAAATTTAATATCGCAAACACAATAATGGTTAATTAATTAATAAAACCTTATCATAGTAATAGAATTGACTCAATAAAATTATTTTTTATTGTTAGAGGAATTGAATATGTAATTATTCTAGTTTAATATGGTTAAAGGTTTGAGAAAATTAATTGCTTAATAAAAATGTCTCCAAAAGTAAGTTAATGTATTAATTATAAAAAGATAAACTCTAGATAGAGGAAATTAATATAATCATCATATGTTTATAGTCTATAGGCTTTGGGCATTGTTCATGTTGACATACCACATTTTAGGAATGAGATAAATTTACTATTCAACCATTAATTTCCTGAGATGATTAGGCTCTAACAAAGGACCTAATGTTAGCACAAATAAATATTGACCCTTAACCTTGAAAGTTTGGTCATATGACAATTAAGTATTATTATGTTTCACCTAACTCAACTCATGGTGGCTTGTAAACCTATTATCGACAAGGGTGTATACAATGGGCTCCACGCACTTGCCCCATTCCCCACCTTGTCCCATGCTTTTGGGTGATGTGATGATGAAGTTGTCTTCTGAACAATGACACTCATTTCATATAATATGCTCCCCTTTTAACATGGTTAAAAAATGTATAATACTTTTGTGTCACTGTTTCAAAAAAAATATTATTTGTGGTGTCTTGCCCTACGGTCAAATTATGGGCATTACATTTTGGTATTAGAGACTAGGCTCTAACTCTAGGAACTCTGGGCATTGTTTGGGTCTTGCAATAAGAGATTTTGGTGTTGTATGGATGGGAGTTGTATCTTGTAATTGTCATATGGATTATTAGTAGAAATTTGACTCTTGAACTTCAAACAACATTATGGGTAACTTTAAGTGAAACAATTAGGGAGGTGGGATCTGCAAGAGTTCAGAAATCAATATTGCAAGTTAAAGCAATGTGTGTTCATAGTTGGTCAAATTTAAACCATCAAAACACCCCTTGATATGCACCTAATTGTGACTTCTCATACAAACTAGGGAAAAGGGAATCTAGTTGTCAAATAGGGAAAATACCACCAATCCTTCTTCTCCCCCATGGGTGACTTGATTGAAGTCACCTAGAGATTGTATTGTCAAGACTTATGCAATTGATGAAATTCTTATTATCATTTCGTTGTTTTATTTTATTTACTCAGTTATTTATATATTTTCTTATTTATTCAATTATTTGAAATGGTTAAAGTTATTTGACCTATTGGACTTCAAAATTTTCCTTTTTCCTTAAGGACTATTTCAATTTGACTTATGGTTTAAATTTTGAAATTGTTTCATGGTGACCACCATTGAAAGTTTTATCGTCATATTTAAAAATTTTATTGGTTGATTTTGATTGGAAATTTTATTCATTGCTTCATTGATATTTCCTTGTTTTGAGGATTTTATCAACATTGTTGTTATTGGTATTTGCATAAGCAATATGAGTCTTTCACACTCCTGGGGAAAAGGTACATATTTGGAATCAAATAAGGAAAATTAGAGGGTTGATTTAGAAATGGGTCCATACCTGGTAGTCACACTAAGGCCATCATGGGAAAGGGATTCTGAGACCCATTGATGAAAATATAAAACATTTAAATAAATTTGGGGTATCATGTCATATAAGGATTTTCATGATAAAAATAGTATAAAACTTAGATGCTATGTGTAACATTACGTGAGACTAGGGTAGCTATAATAATAAAAAGAAGGACCCACTGATAATGGAAATTCATTGTGAATGGGCTTGGACTGGATCCTCTCTAGTAACCCTAGGATTCAATCTCAAATAGGAGTTTCCCTTGGTTTAATTAACGAATAAAGTCGATGTAATATTTCTACCTTGTATAGATAATTCTAACTACTTAATTAAACCCTAGGTAATAATGTTAAGGTGTCCTATCTCATTTATGTGGATTATGAAAGATGGTTTTCATGACCACCACTTGGCAAACAAGAAGTAAAGGGGTTTTTTAATTTTATTTATGATCCCCCCCCCAAAAAAAAACATATTTATTAACCAATAAACGTACTAAAACTAATATTGTAGGTGGTGTACTTGCTATTTCAACATAAAAGTAATAATATTTTCATGAGATTCTAGATGATATCAATTTTCTTATATAGAATGTATTTCTATCATGTTTATTTGTAAGTGTGTAAAATATGTATGATGTTTAAACCCTTTATAGTGGCTTTGTAAGTCTAGTGTGAAGTCTTAACCCTTGTAGCCAAGAGTTTACACCTAATTTAGAAGTGTCATTTCTTGGTGTCAAAGATGTGGGAGGTTATTTTAGCAAGACGAACATGGAACAGGCCAAGAAGAAAAAAATTGCAGATGTACCCATGAATAGACTTAAGAAGAGGCCACCAATTGAAGAACCCAAAATTTATGACAGGAACTCTAGCTATGGCTATTAAGCGATTGAAGCAAGAGAAGGATAAGAGAAATCTGTCTCAAGGGAAAACACCCACTAGGTCAACACCTACCTATACAAAGGAAGAAGACATAGATGCCTTAGATAATGGGGCATAAATGAAAGAATTTTACTTTAATACAAGTTGTGAATAGACCTCCTTTGGGACTAAAACTAATCCATGATATGTGAACTCTTCACGATATTTCGTGAATACATGCTACTTTATTATATAATCTATCCCCATATATGGAATTTTTCTACTTATATATTTCTCACCTCATGATGCATTTGTGTGAGTGGTAATTGTTTTCAGTTAATGCTTATGAGTATTACTAAGAGAGTTGAAGGTGCAAGTTAGTTGTCTACTTATAATTTATATATTTATTAGGTTTGGTCCTTTCAAGGAAATAATTCATAATGGTACATGCTAAACAAACAAAAGACCCATGAAAGTAGGACATAGAGATGACCATGTTGGGAATTCCTTAAATATTGATTTGGATGAATAATCCTTAGTATGTTAAATGATGGAAAATTTATGTTATCAAATGGAGTGGTTAATTGTGTTTTTGTTTCCCTATATGTATATCAAAGTAGTTTTAGGACTAAAATGCTTAAACTCTGTTAAGCATATAGGTAACATGCAAGTATCCCAACAAAGGATTAAAACTAGTGAAATGATTATATGGATAATATTGAAGTGGGTTCTTTAGGTCATAATTTAAGAAGTGCCTTAATGAATTTTTGATGAATGAAGTAATGGTGGCTATTAAACTTTGCACCAATCCTCCTTATAATGTAATTCTCTTCTAATACTGTAATGTAGGTAGTACATTCATATTGTACATGGATTATTATGAATGGATGTGATCGTCCATTAAATATAGTGGGAAATTGGTAACTAATGAAAGAGAAATGTTTGAATTTCGATGCAATAGTTTATGAGGCTTATGGATTGACTAGAAAATTCTCTTTTTTTATAGGAATGGATAGGAGAACACATCGATTTGGAAAGGATTCAAGAGGCACACAATCTCCTTCATCCCATCTTAACCCTCATACTTTAGTGGATGCTCATCAAGGACCCCCATAAAAAAAAAAAACTCTCAAATTCTTCATGCGATACAAGAGATGACTGAATTCCTTCGGGAGAGGTTACCTCCAAAAGTTGAAGCTCATCATGACAGACAACCTCAACCTCTTGTAGGAGAAAATGGTGGAGAAAATCAAGGAGCTAGCAAGGACCCTCGTTTGGCTCTTGTAAATGATACCCATAAGGGGAATATGGATGAACCCCATAATTTAAGACAACAAGGACTCATAGGTGCTCAGTTTGAGGAACGATACATGGAATTATTGCAAAAGGTGAATCATCTTCAAAATGAAAGGTTTTTGGCAGAGCAAGCCATTAGAAATTTGAACACTATGATAAGAGGCCTTACTCCTATGGTTTATCCTAGGAGCTTTCAAATGCAAACATTTATAGCAAAGGGGGCTCAAAGGCCACTTCATAGGAATCGCCAAGAATTCCATAGACTCCATCCAAGGTTACAAGGGCTACCAAAACAACAACGAAGGCAAGGTTGGAAAGGAAAATTTCAGCAAGGCACGCCCAGGGGTCACTTAAAGGTAGGTTGGGAAACAAGTATTGACATAGATCATAGGCCCCATGAGCAAGGTGTGGGTCTAGTAGGAAAAAAACAAGTTTCAAAGGGACCCCTTGATGTGGATAGACCCAAGTCATCTCAAGTTAATCGTGTGCAGTCAATTCAAGCAAAATTTAAATGTTTGTGTTTCATATGCAGGGAAGTGGGACATAAAGCTATAGAATGTCCATGTAGGTTTAAGTTGGATAAGCATAAGATTGAAGTGTTTGAGAAATTAATTAGTGGGGGTAACAATCCTCTTCCACCAATCAAAAACTTTCAGGAGGAAGTTCATTCCTAGAGGGGGAGGATGTGAGGCCCACCTCTATGATACATCTAATATTTAGACTATTTTAATTTTTGATTATTGACTATGCCTAATGATACCATTGATGATAGGATATTTAGACATTTGAGTTCATATGATGATTTGATTATGATTACGCTACATGCTTAGTTAGGTTACTATGAAGATTGATCTAATTTTATGCTAGTTACTAAGGTGGTTTAATTTGAATTTTGAAACTTAATGATGAATGAATGAAACATGTGGTGTGGATGAATCATGTTGCAATTTGATAAATTTGCAAATTAAGGTAAAAATAATTGGATATGATATGTGATTAGTGATTTCTTCCAGTTATGGTATGAGATCTCTATGCTATGTGAATTATGAGACTTGTGTGTATGAAATTATGATTCAATTGTTTTGATTATTATATATATGAATTATTTGGATGGATTCATGTGTGCATCAAGTGTGCAGATACATCTTCCATCGCCAATGGAATTTGAAGGTAATCTTTAGGAGCCCTGAGTGAATTAACCAATGAAACCGAACTATAGTCCATATACATGGACTATAGTTTTGTTATGTAATGTATTTTATTTGTGATGTAAATTGTGAATGTTTGTAAAATTGATTTTTATTGCCATGTTAGTCCATCTAGGTGGTGAGTTGTCCATCCAAGTGGACAAACTCGGATTTTACCTTTTAGACAGCTTTTGGGGGTTGAAAAGTGATGTTTTTAAAGTGTTTTTATGGGTTTAAGGTCCCTAGGGCAGGTACCTATGGGTTAGGTACCTTTTTAGCTTAAAATATTGAGTCAATCCTATGATTGGGCACTCATTTTGAGGCGTTAAAGAGGTTTGACGAAAATAAGGTTTTGGAAAGAAGGATGGGGACTAGTCTCTTTCCATTCCCACTTCTCCAAGTTACCTTGGAAGTCTCCCAAGTTCTCACACATGTGTGAGAACACATGGGTGAGTGTGCTTGGTAGAGTGAATGGAGGAGTGACAAGTGTCACTTCCCCATTCAAAAGGATTCAAACTTGAATTCTATAAAGAAACTAAGAACAAAGGTTTTGGGGGACTTTCTTTGGCATTCTTTGTCTCTAGAGTTGTAATTTTTCTTGGGGGCACTTGGATTTGGCTTGAAAGATTGGAGAGCAAGCTTGGAGGAGGTGTCGTGCTCACCCTCATCACATCCATCCTAAGCTTGGATTGAGGTAGGATCACAACACCTTTTTCTTCTTATACATAAATTTGCAAGTTATGTGTATGAAATGGTGTGGTTGAAAAATAAATTTTTCCCTTAATATTTGATCTTGTGTTATTTTTTTTTTTGTTGGGAAAAAGGGTTGTAATGGGATAGGCTCACCCAAATTTGGGTAGAGCATCCCAAGTTGGGGATGGTTTGGAGTAGGAGCCTCCATGGGGACATGTTTTTCCTCCTTAAAAAGGAGAGGTTAAAAAGAGGGGTCTGAGTACCCATAAATTTTGTGAAATGTGAAGGATAGTTTGGATGAATAAAGAAATGTGAAGGAAGGGTTGTTTTTGAAGAGTTAAAACTTTCTGATGATTATTCATGGTGTTTACTTTTGAGTTCCCAAAATGGAGTGCATAGTCCACCCTCCATTCCCCATTTTGGGGTTCATGATGAATCCTATGTTATGTGAAAATTCCCTTGGGTGAGTGAAATTTCTTATGTAAATAATGTGTTTTTTAATGTTGTTTGGACATGGATTTGTATGTACCTAGTTCCCATGTTGCCTCCTAGCTTGGAGGTGGTTGTTTTTCCAACCAAAGGTTGGAAGGTGAGCACTACCTTGGCTATGGGGAAAATATTGGTTGTTTTGTGTAGGTATGAAGGACTTGAAGGAACTTGTGAAGAAACCCTACTTATACTTTATGCAGCCATATGAAAAATGTAATTCTCTTATAGAAGCAAGCCTAGTTGAATGTTGGTAAAAATCAATGTAATATGTGAAAGAGATATTCCATGTTGTTTATAAGTTTTTTTTTTTTTTAAACATTTTATTAAGATAGCTATATGTACTTCATGTAAAAGGAATATATGGTTTTCTTCATATGATAGTTATTTTTGTGTCAAATGAAAGAAAAGAATATCCAAGGAAGATAATGTGTTTATAATATTGTTTACTTGTATTAAAAAAAAAATAGAAAAAGAGATATGAATACTGCATCAAGGCTAAATTGTTATTCTCTTAGTCCCTTTTTGTTAAAGAAATATGCAATATATTATCCATAAGTTAAGGATATATATATTATTTGAAATTTTTTTAAAATAGCATAATTTGGTGAGTGTAAGAAAAATATTTTATTTCTTTCTCAATGTTAGAATTTTCTAGTTAGAATATACCATACTACTTGTAAAATTTTGCACAACATCTTCTTAAGGATTTATGCATTATGATTTATGGGTATACACTATTTTGTATCAAAATGTTTATGCTTTTTGTTGTAGATATGTATGTATTGTTGTAGTATAGAGTATGTTCACTCAACTTGTATATTTTCCTGCATTGTATTATTTATTTTTTACTCTAGATATACAAGAATAAGCTACTCAAAACATAACAAAATATTGTTGCTTTAATGGTGCAGCATATGAATACCTTTATATTATCACGTGTATCACGTTTTGGATTTCTTAACAGTAGTATGTAAATGTAGATATAGGTTTCCTGTAACTCATAATTATGTAGATAGAAGTAAAATGATCAACACAGTAATGCTCCATTTCGACACAAGCATTTTGACCCATTCGCAACATAAAGGAACTGCTATATACCCGAGTTGTATATTTTGTAGGGTCGAGTTGCTCCATCATCCCTATAGTTGCTTTAGGTAGTAGTAAAACCTTTGAACCGCACACCCAACAAGATAATCTTACGTAGTGAATAAGGGGGTGGGGGAGAAACTGAAATCTGGAAGATGTCAGTGTATGTATAACCTTGGTAATTCAAATACCATATGCTAGTGATTTGGACCCATATTGCATAAACTATCGCAGGCTAGGAAGTCAGGCTGACATAGAGTAACTGGTTAAGTGATTCAAGAAGATGTATGACATAAAATCTCCTTTTAAATCACAGCATAGTGGGGCTTCACTTTGTATCTGTTTCCCTTCCCTCACACCAAATCCCGGTGTGAAGATGTGAGGTTCTCTCTAGTCCCAATTAGGCATCCCCATCCATCTGACTATTTCACAGTAGTCTCATGACATACAATAGTCATTTGGTCTTAAAACCAGAGGTAATTTCCTTAGCTAACTATGGACTTGGGTGTGGGGGATGCTACACACTAAAATTGCATTTTGAAATATAGTTTTTGGGCGGTACCCTAAATAACTATAGTAATGTTTAGACCACTAGATCAAATTAATGGTGTCGGTGATACACTGTTAGGGGATGGTTCACATAGTCCCTCTTCACATCGTATAATTCATAAGCCAATTGGAAGTGATAGAGTAAATATAATACTTGCTATGTGTGTTGGAAAATTGTTGTGTGCGATTGGAGTTTTCCATGTGTGCAAGGCATGTACCGTCATATTTATTAACTCCCCTCCATCATTGGCTCTATACGTGAGTAGTTGCATGTGGTCCGAGTAGCTTATTTTGGTTCCAACATCATTAACCATAGGACAATATTATCATTTGATATATCAAGATGTCAACACACTAGGTTTTGGCATGGAATCATGCAGGACATCGTACAAAGTAGAGAAAGTTGTAGTCTTAGTAGGTTGTGCCAAGTGCACTATTCCTCTGCAGGTATTTAGTTTTGGTTGTAGGCAATATAATAAGGAAAGCCATTGATCTATCTCCATCTGGAAACACTAGCGTGTCTTGATTGTGCTTCTTTTGCTATTGGATTAAGTAATCGGCGTTAATTTCACACACCCAACCTTTTTTTCTTATGTTAAGATTGATGGTTGGATAGATAATATTACCTATCCAACTACCCATTAGGAATAATCAGCAATGAGATAATAATTATATATATATATATAAACTCACTGTGTTAATTATCCTGCAAATACTCATCCTTCAATGTGTAATCTTTCATGCGTAAAGAAAACTTCCTTCGTCCATTTAAATTCATGGGTGGATAAGATGTTAGTGCTAGTAGCCATGTGTTCTTTTAATATAAATACTCATATTCCAAATAAAAAAAGATAATATTGAAAAGATTGCTTAAAATACTGATATAGTTCAAACTCAGATAAACAAAAAAAAAATCATATCCTTTACGTAAGGATCATTTGGCCTTTAAAAATAAATAAATCAAGTGCATTTTTTTAAAAGGGAGGTTAAAAGAGGTGCTACGTGGATTATAGACCTTTAAAAAAAAAAGAGGGTAATGAATTTAAAATAGGAATTATGTTATTTAGTGGTTTGAATTATTTGAGTAGCTCTTAAAATAGGTATTTGTTTATGCATGAAAATTATGTATATAAATATTATTATTTTTAGGTAAGAGTTGCTAATTTATTTATATTTACTTTTAACATTTAAATAATATTTTATTAACATTGGTAATAAATTTAGGTATTTAGAAAGTATAAATTTTTGGATAGATCAATAATAATTGATCTTTGCAAATTTAGAACTGTCAATTTAGTAACATTTCTTAATAATTAAGATTTGTTTTGGCAATCAAATTTTGTCAAGGAAAACGTTAATTGTATTGTGTCCATCAAACCATTAGAAAAATTAATTCATGTACGAACCTAGTAGATTTATGGTTCATCAAGTTTATTTTAGGTCAAACCCTAATAGTTATTCATCATGCTTTAAGTGTATTTAACAAATTTAATATCGCAAACACAATAATGGTTAATTAATTAATAAAACCTTATCATAGTAATGGTATTGACTCAATAAAATTATTTTTTATTGTTAGAGGAATTGAATATGTAATTATTCTAGTTTAATATGGTTAAAGGTTTGGGAAACCTAATTGCTTAATAAACATGTCTCCAAAAATAAGTTAATGTATTAACTATAAAAAGATAAACTCTAGATAGAGGAAATTAATATAAGCATCATATGTTTATAGTCTATAGGCTTTGGGCATTGTTCATGTTGACATACCACATTTTAGGAATGAGATAAATTTACTATTCAACCATTAATTTCCTGAAATGATTAGGCTCTAACAAAGGACCTAATGTTAGCACAAATAAATATTGACCCTTAACCTTGAAATTTTGGTCATATGACAATTAAGTATTATTATGTTTCACCTGACTCAACTCATAGTGGCATGTAAACCTATTATTGACAAGGGTGTATACAATGGACTCCACGCACTTACTCCATTCCCCACCTCGTCCCCTGCTTTTGGGTGATGTGACGATGAAGTTGTCTTCTAAACAATGACACTCATTTCATATAATATGCTCCCCTTTTAACATGGTTAGAAAATGTATAATACTTTTGTCACTGTTTCAAAAAAACTTATTAGTGGTGTCTCGCCCTACGGTCAAATTATGGGCATTACATTTGACAATACAAATAGATTGATGATGCAAGCCTAAAGAGAAGGTGTAGTTTCACCTACATTTTGCAAGGTAAGATAGGGTAATTTGCCCCCTTAGAACAAAGGTCGGTAAGGATCTTGAACAAGGAATGGAAAATATTGTATTTACTCATTTTAGAAGATTAAACTATAGTCACTACTTTTCTTGCTTCCATTGAAATTGCATTCAAAAGAACATGTTTCAAAAATTAAAAGTACAATTTGGAGCCTGGTATTACATCAACATGTAATATATGTCATGGAAAATGGAGGCCAAATATAATAATTATACTTATGACATTGCTGCCATATCTCAAGAATGACAAAAACAAGATTTTTATGCATTCCATATAGATACATTCTTATGAGTTGAAATAAAATGTTCACATGTAGTTTGCAGATTCCCTTAGGTAAGAGCACTCTTGCTTGTCCATTTTTTTCTCGACATTTCCTGAAAAGTGATGAGATAGAACATTGAAATTAAATAACTCTAATATAACAAAACATGGAAAATTAACTAAAGTCCAATATACAAATTTAAATTTAAATTCAATCACAGTCTATGAAGGAGTAAAGCAAGGAAAAATTTCTTACTATTCTCCAAGGCTTAATAGGTTGCCGATGTTTGAGGGAGTTGAACCTGTTATCTGGTTTCTATCAAGCATCTTATTTCCCAATAGTATTACCAAAAGACACAAATTGAACAACTATGAAAACCTTAAACATGGCATAGGAAGAAAAACGAGTTAAAATATTGATACTCACATGACCGTCAAACTGTCTACAAGTCCCAGAGTAGGAGGAATCCGTCCATGAAAGTTATTGTTGCATATATATATATATATATATATATATATATATATATATATATATATATATATATATTAGTCACTAAACCTTTGTGTCTTGCATACTAAATGCTTGTTGAAATTCCAATTTAGAGCAGAATGGCAACAATAATTTTTTCATTAACATGGTAGCTACTTAAAAGTTTTGATTATGAGGGAAAAATAGGTAGCTACTTAAAAGTTGACATGATGTTTTTTATTATTATGACTACTAAAGCCAGGATGAGTAATCTATCCTTGCAGGATATTCGGTTGATGTTGGTAATTAGATAGACATACCAATACAAGTTGGAAATTAGAAAGATAATGATGTGGTTTTTTATTTAATAACATATAATTTTCCCTTGTTTTGAAAAGAATATGAATGAAAGATGCGAGCAAAATACATCATAATTTAATTTTCAAAGAGAAAGAAATCTAAATAAATGACTATGACATTCTTGTATGGACATGAGCAACAAAAAAAAAGGATATATTCTATAAGACCTCTTATTTAATAAATCTCTTATTTAAAAAAATAGCTATGTATTTAACAAATTAACATATAAAGTAAATAATTTATTTTGTTTTCATTTTGTTTTTTGAATACTATTAAAAAAGCTCTTCAAGTAAAAATAAAGTAATTTAAAAAGAAACATATTTTAGTTAACAAAATGTCATAAAACTATTAAAATAATTTGTTTTCATAAAATTTTAGCACTATGTAAGTAAGATATGGAGTGAAACTTTGGCACTATTTAAAATTTTTTTTAAATTTTGATCGCTCATAGAAAAGCTTTCTCATTGTCTTAAATTTAGTTGTCAAGAGAGTTGTTGATGCCAAAATTGGAGGAATGAAGTAATCAATGGTGAAACAAGTACCTGCAGAGATTTTGATGGATATTGTCTTGAAGATCAATAAAGTTATTATACCTAGCTTCATCAAATGTGATATTCCTCAATACAACAAAAACAATAAATAGTCTTATCAACGATGTCTACCACCAAAAGCACACTATGAGAAATCAACATTTCCAACACTCATGAATTTGCATACTGAGCTCCAACCGCTTACCTCTGGCTTGACATGCATTTTCAAAATAGAATTGACTAATATATCCATCACTTTATAGTTAGGAACTTTTTCTTTGCCACTAAATATGTGTAATACTTGTGTAGGACCTTCAAGACAATTGTTTCAACTGTTTATCAACAATATCAAGTTCATATTAATGGGAAACAAAATAAACTTGCATGAAATAAAGAATTTCAATTACACTATCCGATTTAAATTATAACTGTGCAAACTGGAAGAGCATTACAATCGATAATCATACCACTTTTGCAGACCATGTTAGTCCAACAAGCGAGACACCCCTTCCCATCTACCACTATTATCAGTTAAAATTTCCTTGCCAATTAGATTAAAGAAAAAATATTTTTGAGATATATTTTGCTATAAAGTTTGTATCTATACATTGTTAATAGATAAAAAAAATTGAAATAGAAGAAATATTTCACCTCTTATTGGTTAAATTTTTTTTTTATTAAGAAGTAGTTAAGATCAAGGCCTTTTGTCTATAGTTCTCTTGGCACAAATTAAAATAATCTTCAAAATCGTTATGAAAATAATTTTTTTATTTTAAACATTTAACCTATCAAAAACATAATTTTTAGATGTTTATATTAAAAAAAATAAAATTATTTTATTGTAAAAATTTGAACTATATACAACATAATCCTCAAAACCAAACCTATATTATATAATTAACAGCATAAATTGTAATTAAAAATTAAATGTTAAACATTTTTAGTATGAAAGAAAGAAAATTGATGTCATTTATTTTTAAGTTTTGGTAATTATTTATTTATTTATTGAGGGGAATATGGCTTACAAATTTATCCCAAGCAATGCTCTAATTATACCTAACCAATAATCACTCTAATAATTTAATATTCTACTTCACATACTATTTCAAAGTGATTATTCAATAATTAAAAACATAAAATAATATAGAGGATTTTTCAAAATCGTACTACAATAATTTTCTTACATGCTAAAAAAGGTCAATATTTAATTACTGTCGGAAATGAGCAGTTCCTCACGGGTAAACTCTGTTGAGGCAGAGGCAGTTCGTTCCAAACACGAGAAATACATTGGAATGGTTAAGGGAAAATTAGTAGATGGATAAAAATTATCTGTCCCGTTAACTCCTTATAAACAATGTCCATATACCCTTCGTTAATTATGATTAAATTAGCATATATATTTTTAATAAATTTATATAAAATACTGTAAGAGATATTTTTTTTTATAAATATATTTTTAATATATATATGTCTACGTATATGTACACTTGATTAACTATGATTAAACTATTAAACTAGTATATATATCTTTAATAAATCTATATAAAATATGTGAAGAGATATTTTTTTATAAATATATTTTTAATATATGTATATATATGAATTTATGATCTTAATGAAATATTTTTTCTAAAAAATTATATAAGTAATATTGAAATGTAATTATGTAATTATGTTATTTTTTAATTACATTATTTAACATAAAATTAATATAAATGAAATTAATTTAAAAATAATAATAATAGTTAACAAAATAAAATAATTACTTTATTTAACATAAGATTAATATAAATGAAATTAATTTAAAAATATATATAATATGATAAAAATATAAAGAATATAAATAAACAAAATAATATTAATATTGATATTAATTTATATATCATTTATAAATAATAATTAATTATTAAAAAATAATATTTAAAATCATTTATATTAATATTAAATTATATATTTTTAGCAAGTAAAATATAATATTATACTATTTCAAAGTGATTATTCAATAATAAAAAACATAAAATAATATAGAGGATTTTTCAAGACCATATTGCAATCATTTCCTTACATGCTAAAAAAAGGTAAATATTTAATTGCAACTAAAAATGAGCAATTACGATGACGACGTATTGGGACATGAATCAACAATTCAAGAAATTATCTCACAGTAAACTCTAAGCAATGTTTATGTACCCTTCATTAATTATGATTAAATTAGTATATATATCTTTAATAAATCTATATAAAATACTTTGAGAGATATTCTTTTTTATTAGTCGATAGACTTTTATTGTGGACTTTCCAGTCCACAAATGCTCAATAAATCTGTCTCACATTGTTGAACAGGTTTTCAGCCGCCAGTAAACATTTTAAAATTCATATCAATTTACAATATCTTGGCTGTAGTAAATGCATATCAATCTACAATATCTAATTCACTGCTCTTGGGTTGGATAAATTGTAATACCCCTTGTGTTGCTAATACTCTTCGATACTCTTATGTGTTGGTTTTGTACTTGGTTTGTGATGATGATTAGTTCACCGAATTGGTTGTGTGTGGATTCATAGTTTGGTTGGTTTGCTACACTTGATATTACTTATGATGTTTGATAATACATTTATGTGGTGATTACATTATTTGGTTATGCTATGGTTTTCTTTAATAATATATATGGTGATGATGTGATTCTATACTACTATGGTTTCTGATGTGTTTGCTAGTGAGTCTTGGTGAAAGGACGGAGTGACATCACTTGCTCGTGAGTGCTCTGCTACCCCACGATTACCTTTCATAGTGTGTCTGCAATGGAGATTTACATGCTACTTGACATTTTTTTCTATGCAGGATGCAGGTACATGACACCGACTCCACCTGCTTGACAGGTTGAGCGTGTCTCATAAACCCAACGGATATGATGTTGAAAAATGAGTTGATAAAGAAGTGTCCCCGTCCCAAGTTTGTCACCTCGTTGTGAGTCTTATAGTGTCGTGGTTTTGACCTTGTCCTTATTTCAGTATTGATTGTTGTTGATTATTTATTTTGTTTATGGATAGTTGTTATTTAATTTATCTTTATTTTATATGGGATTAATTAATGTTATTTTGTTGATATGATTAATTGTAGGTGATTGTAATTCAGTTAAATGTTGGATTTAAATATTGTAAATTAAAAGTTATTTAATTAATTAAAAGGTATAAATTAATTAATTTAAATAAATAATGTTTTATGATAATTGTAAATTATCTTTTTTCAAAATATTATTATAAAATCTAATAATAATATCATGTGAGGATAAATGTGAAAATAATGAATTTTTAATTAAATTTGTGAGATAAGTGTGAGCTTTTAAAGCAAGAAAAAGGAACCAATGCATGTTGTGGATTTTTGAAACAAAAAAAAAGAGCTTTATTTATTTTTCTTTATTTTATTGTGAGAGGAAGAAGTTTCTCTACACACAGGAATGGTTTTTGGTTGTCTTAAAAAAGAAGTAACAACGGTTGAAGAAAATATATGTGTGTGCTTCTTTGTTAAAAAATGTTCTTTGTAAGGAAAAATATAATATTGATCCAGAAGTTAGCTGAAAGAAGGAATTGGAAAAGGAACTGCATAAGAAGTCTATTTTCGAAAGAGGAAGAAGGGTTGTCGTGTGTGGATTTTATATCAAATGAAGGACTCTAGGTTCTTTCGATTTATTAATTCTTTTGTTTTTAATAGTTCTATAAGGGGAATGAAAATCATGTCTGCCATACTCGAAATTAATATTTATGTTTTGAAAGAAGGTTTTGTTGTTGAAAATTTGTTTGTGTCAAACTTTTAAATCTTCTGTTGAAATCTATTGAGAAACCTTCTGAAACTCTCTTCAACAAATCTAGTTGTGAAATTCTTGATTGGAAATGAAAAACAATTTATTATGGGGATTAAACTTGTATGCCCAGATTTATTTTGTGTCTGGAGAAAAACCGGACTGATGTTCATATTATTTACTTTATATTTTATGGGAAAATATATATATATATACCTATATATATATACACATATGTTTATATTTTGTCTCTTAATAAAAACTACATTTATATAGTGCAACAGATTCTGGGGTTTCTGTTTTAAAAAAATATATAAAAATAAAATGAAAATATAATAAAATATATTAAAAAATATATATGTATGTTGAGGGTGAGTGGTCGGTTGTCGTCATACCACCCCACTCCCTGTGGTGGACTGTGCGCAACCACCACAGATTGCGCACAACAGCCGATGGCTGCTAGGTGCAGCCATGTGGGGGCTGCGGCCTCCCCACAAGCAGGTACATAGTACCATGGACAGAGTGGGGTTTGCTTTTACTAAATGTTTTTTTTTTAATTTTGATTTTATTTAATTTTGTTTTTTATGATATATATATGTATATATATGTATATATATGTATATATATGTATATATATAGCTATAAATTACAATGAATTATATGGGCAATTTTTATAATGTGATTTAAATGTATGATTTTAATATATGTTTTATTATATATATATATTATATATATATATATATATATATATGTATATATATATATATATGTATATATGCGTAAAAACGTATATATATGTATATATATATATATATATGGTTATTTATGCTGAAATCATGGAACAATTAGATAAGGTTAAAATTTACAATGTTGGATATTTTAGTGTGATCGATTAAATTAGAAATAAACTTTGTGGTTTAAATTAAGTTGAATGTTCTCGAGCGAATTAATTAATTTATTTCTTGGTGAAATTATTTTGTAACGAGATATGTTATATGGTGTTGCTTGTATTTTAGCTTATTCGTGTATGTAATTGTTTACTCTTGAAATTTTCATTGAGTCAATTATGGTTTTCTCTTAATTGGGATTGTGCCTTGCGGGAAAAACCCTTAAGTTAGTTATCCTTCTGTAGGAGCTTAAGTTGCTTAGGGGCTTCCAGAGGTATGGGGAAATGATGTGTATTTATGATTTTTTAATTTGATATTTGTCCCTATGTTAGACTATAGTTGTGATCTTGAGTTTACATTTGGGGTTGTACTTTTTTATGGGTGTATATTCATATGAGTTTTGGCAAGATGGTTTTTCCTCGTGGTTGTTCTATTTTGTGGTTCAGTGTTTTTGTTGGTAAAAATCCTTGGTATTGGATTTTTTTTATGTTTTGGGTTTCTAGGGAGAGTGGCTCTACATGGGCGCTGATGCACAAAGGGGATGTCAAGATAACCCACGTTAGAGTTAGAGTAAAAAGTGATAACCTAATTAATTAATTAGGGGGTGGGTAGTAAAACATTAATAAGATAATTATGAATGCTTCATCCGCCTGTTAGGGCTTTCATAGACTAAAGGTGGGCTGAGAAGGCTGTGGTTGGCAAGATCATTACCTCGTCTCCATGAGAGGTTAACGGTTCTGCACGAGTCACCCTATGGGGCCGATACCTAGAGAGGTTGCCAGGATAACCATAGATGTGGGCGATGCCTAGAGAAAGGCAGACAGGATAACCCATGTAGGACTATGTGATGACACTCTCCTCTAGTATTCCCTTGAGTTGTTTTATTGATAACCTCTGGAAGTGGTCTATTGATATGTTTTGGTGATTTATTGTTGTTATGTTTTGGGAGTGGTCTTTTGATATTATGTGTCCTTTGTCTTCTCTTTCTTTTTCGTGTCTGGAGTTTAGTCTTGCATATTCTATTTGGATGTGCTTGGTCAGGGATCCTTCCTCATTTACTCCTAGCACAAGGGTGGTTGGGTGGAACGTGCTACACACCCCGTTGGGTCCCCTGTGATGCATTTGTACCATTCAGCACAAAGTTTACAGATGCAGTTTGATCCAGGGTTCATATGTTACCAGATGTATATTTGTGCTCCAGATGTATTTTATGTATTGATGTATCATTCCCACGTGTGTTGGGAAGACTTATGATGTATTTTTTGTATATGTGTTCATTGAAATGTACTAGCAGATTGATGTGTTGTATTATCACACCATGTAAATCATTCTAGAACTACAATTTGTAAATACTTTAATGTTATGTTGTATCTGTGGAAATATGTACTTTATATTTCCATGTTTAATTTATTGTAATTTGCATGTATGGTTTTATATGGATTATTCTTATCATTTTGGTTATTGTTAATGAATGTTTAAATGAAGATATGTGAATGAATGGATTACATTATTGGAAATTGAATGTTACATCAGTTAACTTGGTTACGGGATAGTTTAGGTAATGTCACCTCGTGTACCCCAAGGGACTTAGGTGTTTAATGTGTAATCATAAGCTATGTTATTTGCATTAATAAACTTAGTGTTTAATCTTTATGTTTTAAAAAAAATTGTTGCATTTTTAGTTGTTCCTTTGGGGTTTGCGCGACGAGGCGTTACAACTTGGTATCAAAGCCAAGGTTGCTAACGTTGGGTTCTCTGGGTAGTTTGTGTCTATTAGGTAACTGTTGCATTATGTAACACCCCATTGTGCGAACCTCAAAGGACAACTAAGCAATAATAATTGCACAATTTTTTTTAAAGTAAAACTAAACATACATGAGATACATATTAAGTCATGAGTCATGAAACTTAATTAAACAAATCCATTAACACTTACGTCCCTCAGGGTACACGATGTGACATTACGAAGCTTAAATCCATACAACGAAGATAAAGAATGAAAGCCAAAAATATAATCCATAGAAAAGTAACCATTTACAAATGGTAGCACAAACATGAATCTCATGGTGTGATATTGTATTACATCAGTCTGATAGTACATCATAATGAACACATATACAAGATTACATCATAGGTCTTCCCAACGCACGTGGGAGTGATACATCAATACATATAATACATATGGAGTACAAATATACATCTAGTACATATGCACACTGGATCAACTACATCAGAAAAACTCTGCACTGAATGGTACAACTACATCCTAGGGGACCCAACGGGGTGTGTAGCACGTTCCACCCGACTACCCCCATGCTAGGAGTAAATAAGGAAGGATCCCCGACCAATTACATCCAAATAGAAAACATAAGACTAACTCCAGACATGAAAAGTAAGAGACCTCGAAAGAAATATGTAATCACAAAAGATCACTCATAACACTTAACAACAATAAATCACCAAAACATAACAAAAGACCACTTCCAAAGGATTTCAATAAAAACATCTCAAGAAGGAAAGCTAGAGGAGAGTGTCATCGCATGGCCTTACATGGATTATCCAGACAACCTGTCACAAGGTGCCGCCTCCATCTATACATGGATTATCCAGACAACCTAGCTCAAGGTGCCGCCTCCATCTATGGTTATCCTAACTGCCTATCTCAAGGTGCCGCTCCATAGGGTTACTCATGTGGAACCGTTATCCTCTCGTGAAGATGAGACAATGATCTTGCCAACCACAGCCTTCTCGGCCCACCTTTAGCCTACGATAGCACTAACAAGGGACGAGGCATCCATAATTATCTTAGTAATGTTTAACCACCCACCCCCCAATTAATTCTTTAGGTTATCACTTATTACTCTAACTCAATGTGGGTTACCTTGACAACCACTTTGTGCATCGGCCCCCACGTAGAGCCACTCTCTCTAGACACCCAAAACATAAAAATCCAACACCAAGGGGTTGTACCAACAAGAACACTGAACCAACAAATGGAACATCCGCGAGGAAAAACCTTCTCGCCAAAATCATATGAAACACATCCACAAAAATGGTACAACCCATATGTAAGCTCGAATCACAACCATAGCCAAAACATATGGCCAAATATCAAAATTACAAGATCAAATATAACCATCAATTTCGATCAAATTTTGGCATAAGCCCAAATCCATAAGGAATCAAAATGAAACCTAATTACTCTTGCCTCTGGAAGTCCAAGAAGATCAACTACTCACAAATGAAGGTCAGAGAAGCAATACAGTTCCAACATGAAAACTCGACATTTGAAAATCTCCTCTACCAAAATGACTCAAACAAGAGACAAATAATAAAGAACCATCAAAATCATCCTTTAACTCAACACGAAGACGATGAATAAAATCACCTCCAAACCAAAAACTCAAGAGGGTAGAAACATCGAAATGAACACATCAAGCCCACCTCTAAACACACGACTACACGATATTTCAACCGTAAGGAGAAATAAACATTCGAGTAACTCCAAACAACTAAAGAAGTTATCTCATAATATTTCCTAAATATTCCAATAATTATTTTTAATCACCTTTAAAGTTTGACTAAGGACCAAGAGAAATAAATTTTGAAGGTTATTTGAATCATCGTTATATTTTCTACGGATAAACAATTATGGAGCATTTCAATAACTAAAACATTCAAGTAATGCATCAAAAGGGAGAACTTTTAAATAATCTATTACAACTTATTTAGTCCTTAATTACAAGGTCCTTATAATAATTTTGTAGCACCCCTCCATTTTTTGCTCTTTTGATCGGACAATATTCTTCTTTGTTATGCTTTGTTTCTGTTAATACTTTGACTATGGTACTTGGTTACTATTTGATTGCTAATTGTGAAGCGATGTGAATGTTATATTTTGATTTGATGGTATGTTATTCTGATGTTATCATTATGGCATGCTTTGGATTAGCTTAGCAGATAAATGATGCTTTATGCTTTTGATTATATTATTGATGTTAGATTCGTCAATTAGTAATACTGTATTGGTGAAGGGGATGGGATTGCACCACTCGCTTGCGAGCGCCCTGCGATTCCACGATTTTCTCTTCACGGTGTGTTTTATTATGTTATATATATGCATGTTCGTTATACTCTTTGTTCATAGGTCGACAGGTACAAGACATCGACTCCACCTAGTTTCACAAGTTTGAGCATGTCCATTGGCCAACGGTATTCAATTGGGAGATAGTAGCTAGGTTTTTCGTGCCAAGTCATCACCCTATCATAGTGTGTCGTCAGTTTGTGTCTGGTATTTTGTTGGGTTATGTCGTCTTTAATGTTTTAATCATTTATCATCGGTGGGAATTAATATTTAAATGGAGGTAATGTTATTTTATGTATTTAGATTAAATTTTTATTTAATTTAGTTAATTTGATTATATTCAATTAGTAAAGTAATTTAATTCTAGTGGCTAAATTTATTTTATGAGTAAATGAATTGATTAATTAAACTTATTTGTGGAGTAAATAAATTAAATGGTTAATGTTGTTTTGAAAAGTGCATGGAATTAAAAGTTTTTAAAAAAAAATTGAAAAGAAAATTTTAAAAGTTTAAATTCTTTTGAATTTTTTATTTTTTAAGTTTTAAATTCTTTTGAAAAGATTTTTTATTTTAAAAAGTATTAAATTCTTGTTGAAAAGAAATTTTGGTTTTAAATTAAAAAAAAAAACAAAATATCCAAAAATGCATAGAGGGAAATAACTATGGTGGGTGAGAGATATTTTAGAGGATATTTACTAAATTTGGGGAAGAATTGAGGAGAGATATTTCATTCTTGGAGAAAATTTGTTGTGAAGAAGGAAAGAAGTTTTTTTTTCTTGTTTGGATACATTTTGGATTTGGAGTGAAGTCTTTGGAAGAATTTTGGCAAATTGGATTCTGCAGGGAAGCTCAACTTCAGTCTTCTTCTTCAAGCTTCAAAACAGGTTCTTCCTTGTTTTATTGTTTTGAAATTTTGGTTTTTCAATTTTGAAAACTTGTTTGCAAACAAATTTGAAAACCTTGTTGAAATCATGGAAAAAATTTAGATTCTTGTGAAAAAAACAAACTCTTACAACAAAAATTCTCAAGTTTTAACAATAGAAAATTGAAAAGGAAACAAAACAAATTAGAAAAACCTCTCTGTTGGATTTGGAAATTTCCAGAAATTTATATCATGAAATTGTGTTTAAAAATTCTTCTTCTGTAATTTTTTTGTAGAAATTTTGCCCAAATAGACTATAAAATAGAAATTTATATATATATTCATATATATTTTGTAATATATATATATATATGCACATATATGTTATATATATATGAAGTTTTTATGTTGGAGAAATTTCTTTTAAAAAAAAAATTACATAAAAAATTTTCTGTCAAAATTTGGTGTTCTATACCAGACACATAGGAAAGTTATTTGTTTTTGTTTAAAAAAAAATATAAAAATTTAAATATAAAAAAATTGGAGGGGGTTGGGGGCTGCCCCCACAGCTGCCCCACAAGGGAGGCGATGTGGCAGCTGCCCTAGCAGGGTCTGCATCCCCTGTTTGGCAGCAGGGGCTATGCGGGTCTTTTTTTAGGTTTGTTTTTTATATATATATTTTATATTATATAACTTATATATATATATATATATATATATATTATATAATATATATTATGTATATATTATTTATAATATATATTATATAAATATATATATATATGTATATACATTTTTATATATTTAAATATATATTATGTTTTTATTATTATTTATTATAATATATATAATATTATATATATATATATATATATATATTATATATTTTAAATAATTGAGATATATTTATGAAATTGGAATTTAAATAGTTATTTTTAAAAATAAATAAAATATATATATATATATTTAAATATAAATGTATATAATTGTATATACATTAAATATATAATTATAATTGGTTAATTTATATTTAAATATAGTTTTTTTTAAGGTTATTTTATTATTGATGAAAATATTAATTTTATAAGAGAATGAGGTTATTAGAAAATTGATTTTTTAACATTAATGGTAATCGGGGAAGTTAAAATAAAACAATTAGTTCAAACTTCATAATTCAAATAATGTTAATCATTTTAAATTGATTGCATGCATTGTGTCATTGCTTTGCTTGGATTTAGTAAATCCTAAAGTAGGTTATTAAATTGCCAAATTGTCCTTTCATTATGTGATTTCTCTCATTCTTGATGTTGGGCAAATGGAGTTATTTGTTTATGTTAGACTTCTAGATATGTTTTCTTGAGATGGGGATTGTAACTCATGTCGGGTAGTGCGTCTTAATGTATCTAATTAGGTACCCGGTTATCACAAACGAGATGTGTTGACTTTATGTCGTGGATAGGGATTTAATATCCTTAGGTCGCACTTGTGTGCCCTTGGGTTGTGGAATTATTCCACATGTCTTAGAGGAGTGGCTTGCAATGAGGGCCGACACACAAAGTGGTGCCAGGGAAACTAATTATAAGTTAGTTAATCTAGTGATAATGTAAATAAACTGATTAGAGGAATAGGAAGTATGAAACACTTAATAAGATTAATTTTGCCTTGCTCATGGACGCAAGGGCTTGTATAGACTTGGGATGGGACGAGAAGGCCTAGAATGGCAAGATCGTTATCTTGTCTTTACGAGAGGTAACTAATTTTGTATTGGTTTGCATGAGGGGCCGAGAGCTGTTAGAGGTTTCCAGGATATCCCGAGATGGGGGCCGGGACCTAGGAAGACTTACCAGGATCTATCCCATGTAACATTGTGATGACACTTCTCCTAAGTCAATAGTATGTTTTTATTAGTGATGCAATTTATTATTTAGCTCTGGAAGCATTGTAACCATTGTGTTAAGTGATGTTGTGTTTGTACTTGATTTAGTTCAGTTATGTATTAGCCTGTGTCTAGAGGTAGATGGTCTTGTCTAGGAATCCATGTTACTATCTCCTAACACGGGGGTTGAGCCTTCGGGTATCACTTGGTTGGGTGGAACGTGCACCTTACTCTGTTGGGTTTTCTTCTTGTTCATGTGGATGAGATTTCCAGTTGGAGAGCTCGTCGGATCCAGTTACTTTTCAGGTTTCATTCATTCAGTTGAATCTTGTAAATTATTACCCCCCATTTGTTATCGAGGTGGAAGATGTAATATGTAACCATGCTTATTGGATTTACCTCATTTGGGGAATGAGAGTTGTAATCTTATTGTTAAATTATGTTATTTGAAATCATGTGGTATCTCTTATTCTTTGATGTAATTTATCATGTATGGAATGTATGTGTTCTTAATTCCTTAAGTAATTAAATGTTATGGTTTCAATTCATGTTTTTTGTTGTTTAGGTTTTAAAGTAATCTCAGTTTCATAACCTTTAAAGAGGTTGTTGGCAATGGGTAGTGAGCTTGCATGTTAATTGTAATTAAACAACAACAAAAAATTGTGCATTTGAGTAGTTATTTGCAACTTCCTTTAGGGTTGCGTGGTGGGGCGTTACAAATTTAAGAAGTTATATACCCATTCTCCTAGTTGTTCCATTACCTATTTTATCACTCGTAGTTAATATCATTAACAAACCAAAAAGGAAATAGGCTTTATTTAAAACATTGTTTACATTTAATCTCTTCACTAATTATGCAATCATCAATAGATCAAGCAATTAATTAAACTCTAACATATAAATCTAATAACCCATTAATGCCCCCATTTGATTAATACGATAAATCCTATTAAATAAAATACAACTATTACCCCTCTTTAAATCTATCCAACACAAAAATGGATTTCTCCCCTAAATTAGCCAGTTAAGAATTTGTAGCTTAATATGAAAGCGTACCCACATAGATACATATAATTACATTAACATAAACATGTATATCCCTATATATATGTATATAACATTTCTATCTCCTAAAATCATAACACAAAATATCAAGTATAACCATATTGCAACCACATCTGAAAGTAACCAAATGATATGCAAATACTAACTTTCACATCTGCTACAACTATAAGACATGGTTGTTATTGACACTAAGACACAAATGAAGGGAGGCCGAGGTTTCCTAAAAGAACTACCCTGAAGCGATGGGTTTGAAGAGAATCGAGGACATATAACCGAAAGCTCAAAACAAGAGTTTGAAGCGATGATCTAGAAGTGATGTAAACACAAAGTAGAACCAAGTGAAGGCGAAAGTTAAGAAGTATGTTTAGTGCAGGATTACGGCAAGAATACTACGTGCTAGCAAAGAAGCCACTCATGAGTGATTTTTTCAATCCATCAAAAGAACAAAATAGATAACCATTATATCATTTTACAAGGTAAAAATGCATCAAATTCCTAGCAAAAATAAGTGTAAGCAGCATATAGGGATAGCACCCAGATGCCATGCAAAGCTAGTTTGAAGAATCCATTCCATGATACGGCAATTACGATACTGTCGAAACAATGACATGATGGGAGAGAGACGCACTGGGAACATTTCCATAAAGGATTAAGAAACATTCAACTCTTTTCAATCTAAGAAAATCACCCCAACACTGCAGGCTTTGCTTGTACCCAAGGCACACACAGCCATGTAGACTGGGGCTGCACATACAACACACATCGGTAACCCTTATTGCATGGCATTAATCATTGGTCAGCAGGAGCACATCGCTTCCTTTATTGCATTTCAAGTATCGATGATCATTGGGTGCACATTATTGCCCTTCATGTTGCACTGGTTAACCTGGGGAGACACCCTATCCTTATTACTAGAGATTCAACTAATATCGACTAAGCAATTAATCTGGTGGGAAAACAAAAGATTATAGAAAAAGGAAACTATTCCAATGAGAAATAACAAACATGGAAAAGCATAGCCATTACAACAAAATGGATACTCGCAGCAAAGGAGATATGTCGATGCAAGAATTCTAAGAGCCCGACAAGAAATCAATTGCAGATTTATTAGAGACAACTGCGAATGGATCAAAATCATCATAAGATTATTGTCTAAGGCTTAAGGGCAAGGAAGAGGGAATTGTTGGTTGATATAGAAATGAATACTAGCCGATAAAATAAGGAGTAAAGCAATTTTGGATTGCAAAGATAAGGGTACCTGGAGATTGTGAGCACTATCAATGATTCTTTAAGGTGGATATATGAGTATCGCGCGATTACTCAGAGTGGTATTTTAGAATAGGTAATTGGAGAGGAGTGATTACATTCATGACAGAAAAGTAAAAGAGTTGCGATGAAACAAAGTCTCAAACAATAAGCACCAAATAGGTAACTCAGAACATGGAGCTAATGCGTAATAATATTGTCAGAATTCTAGCAGTACGCCCAACCACTAACAAGAAGTTATGTTAAACACCAACTATTAAGAGCTTGCCCTATTGCTTGCACAAGATCGCCTACAACCCATTGTCATACTGTTGTAGATGATAATTATGCATTGCTTCTTGCCATGACTATGGGTGTTCTTCCATCAACCAACCGCTTGGGCCCCTCTCCTTGGTGTCGATTCATAGAAAAAACCAATTCAAATACCTTGGGAAGAAAATTGTAACTCTGATTGCAACAGTGAAAATTTCCATGGTTAGAGACCGAAACCGACTTGAATCATCCCCCCCCCCCCAAACTTCTCCAAAAAGATCCTTTTATAAAAAAAAACAAGAATCCACAAAAAATAAGAAAATCAAGTCAAAAATCTCCAATCACCTTCGAGTTTCTTTTTTTTCAACCAACTCTTCAAAGATAGGATGGATCTTGCATGTTAAACTTCCTATTCATTGTGCTTTTCTCCATATTTTTCTAATTTTGCTTGTTTTTACTTTAGTTTGAAATCTTATCTTCAAGATTTGATCAAAATCACATTACTTTATCATATCCCAATAATTATCCTCACATAATAAATTATTAATTGTTATTAATTACCATTAAAACAATACTTCTAATAAAACAAGTTAATTTATTTACTAATTAACTATTTACTTATGTTTCACAAAATTGATCTATTGTTTAAATCCCTTACTTATATAAATTACTTGGTGTTCGATTTTAATTCAATTAGCTGACTTAACAAAGCCATTAAAATCTCACATTTATCACATAATATAATAACAACATAAATAACAAGATCACAAAACACATTTACACAAATGTCCAAGAGGGCCACAATGGAAGGGCACTACACATTAACTCTTGATCTCACATACCCCTAATTGATGTGCAGGGTCATGCCTCGGGGTAGAGGTCATGGCCGAGGAAGAGGCCGGGGTGGTGGCTATGGAGCCAATCGCCAAATTCCATCACCACCCAGTTCCCATGGTTCAGAGCGTGAGGAATGATAGAGTTCTCAAAAAAAATTATCAGGTGGTGGTCAAAACCTGGTACAACCAGGTTTAGATGGACAATTGCAACATTTACTGGAGGAGATACTGGGTCATTTAGGCCCTAGGAAAGTGGAAGAACAGAGCTTGGAAAGGGAAAGGGAAAGGGAAAGGTCACCTAGACGTGAGGAAATAATAGTTGATTAGGATGCAGTAGTGGCAGGTCACATGAGAGACCTGTTGAGAGCACAAACTCCCACATTTGATGGTTCTGGTGGGGGTCTTGAGGAAGACATGGCTGATTGACCTGGAAAGATGCTTTGCTATGCATCCCTATGGAAGTAATGCCAGGGCTAGGTGTTCCATCATGCACCTGAGAGGCTTCACATCCATTTGGTGGTGGCTAGAGGAACAAAAATTACATATTGACATCAACATGGTGACTTGGGAATTGTTTATGGAGAGATTCAGGGCTCGTTTCCTTTGTGATCACTGGAGGCGGCACATAGCAGATGAATTGCATGAGTTAAGACAGATGGCAATGTCTATGGAACAATATGAGCATCATTTTTATGAGCTCAAATAGTATGCAGGGATTAGTAATGATGAGGCAATGCTTGTGCAACACTTTGTCAGGGGCTTAAATGCTCGAATTAGTGGTGGATTTAGAGTCTTCGAGCCAAAGAAAATGGAGGTAGTTGTTGAGAAGGCTCATCTTGTAGAAGAAAATTTGGGAATGGCATTGGGAGGTCACATAAGAGTTCAGATCGGCAGTGTTCCAGCATCAGGTTTTGGTTCTAGAGGTGGACAGCCTCAAGCTGCAGGGTCTTCCAGGAATTTTTGGGCACCCTATAAGAGTGGTCTACAGCAGCAGCAATAGTCATAGCCCAAACAAAACAAATCACAGTCTTAGTAGGGAGACAAATCTCAGACCAGGAAGAACCGAAGTTGGCAGCAAATTAGACTAGATCATTTTGAGCAACCTGCATAGAGCACATAGTCGACACCTTCATGATGAAGTTTTCAGTAGTTGAGTGCACCATCTGGTGTTAGAGGACTTGGGTGAGGCATAGGCTATTTTTGTTATGGGCAATAGGGACATATTGTTAGACAGCTTCCACAGAGGAGAACTTCAAGTTTTAGTCAGAGACTAGTTGCTTCTGAGCCGACAGTGGGTGATGCGGGTAGAGCACATCGGGTGTTTGCAGTAGTGGACAATCATCAAGCAGAACATCATGGCACTGTAATCGATACATTAGGTGTGTTGCATGGCACTATTATTTCCATTCTGTTTTATTTTGGAGCATATGATTCATTTATTTCCCCTTCAGCAGTAGAGCGTTGTAGATTGGTGGTAGCAAGGCAAGGCAATAAGTGGCAGGTCGAATTGGCCTTCGGGGCTAAGGTAGTGGTTGAGTCTCTAGTATAGGGTTGTAATTTGCAAATTGGATCACTCATGACTACAGTGGACCTCTGAATCCTGCCTCTTGGTTCTTATGATGTGGTTCTGGGTATGGATTGGTTGAGTCCCCGCTGTGCCATAATTGATTGTCAATGCAAGGCTGCACATTGTGTTGACAATACGGGCAATGAGGTTGAGATAATTGGTGTTCAAAGACCTATCTCACTACGTTTGATCTCAGCCATGCAATTAAAAAGGTGCTTTAGATAGGGTTGTTAGTTGTTTTCTATGTCTGCTAATGATTTGGACTGGAAAGAGAGTCAAGGGATTTCATTGGATGACTACCCCCTTCTTAAGGAATATTCTGATGTTTTTCCAAGTGAAATTTCAAGGATGTCACCAAAGCATGACTTCGACTTCATAATCGACCTTGTCCCTGGAGCTGAGCCTATATCTCGAGCTCCATACCGGATGACAACATAGGAATTGTAGGAGCTTCGTTTGTAGTTGGAGGAACTTTTAGAAAAAGGATTCATCTATCCTAGTGTTTCTCCTTGGGGAGCACCAGTTATATTTGTGAAAAAGGATGGTTCACTCAGATTATGTATTCATTACAGGTAGCTTAACAAAGTAATGATCAAGAATCAGTATCCTTTGCCGAGAATTGATGAGTTGTTCGATTAGATAAAAGGAGCTCAATTTTTCTCCAAGATTGATCTTAAATTTGGTTATCATCAGTTGCAAATAGCCGATTCTGATATACATAAAACTGCATTTTGCACTCGATACAGACATTATGAGTTCACTGTTATGTCGTTCGGGTTAACTAATGCACCATCAGTTTTTATGTGCCTAATGAATGGAGTTTTCCTAACCTATTTGGATATGTTTGTGCTTGTTTTTCTCGATGACATCATGTTTTACTCTAAATCAATGGCGGAGCACAAGGAACATCTGAGATAGGTATTACAATGCTTGAGGTACAACCAGTTGTTTTCCAATTTGGCTAAGTGTGAGTTTTACAAAACAAAAGTGAAATATTTGGGGCACGTCATCTTAGGTGCGGGTATTGCAGTGGATCCATCAAAGATCTAGGCTATTGTTGATTGGACAACACCCAAGAATGTGCCAGAGATTCGTAGTTTCATGGGGTTAGCAGGCTACTATCGACAGTTTGTACAGGGTTTTTCTAGGATCGCACATCCCATTAATTCCCTTCAGAGGAAAGAGAAGAAGTTCATTTGGTCTTATCAGTGCCAGACAACATTTGAGACCCTTAAGGATAGGTTGACTAGTGCACCAATATTGGCAATGCCTGATCCTACTAGGGATTTCGTGGTGTGCACAGATGCTTCCTTGGAAGTATTAGGAGCTGTCTTGATGCAAGAAGGTCATGTAATTGCTTATGAATCTTGCAAGCTCAAGGATCATGACCTAAATTACCCCACACATGACTTAGAGTTAGCCGTAGTGGTTCATACCCTTGTGAGATGGAGACATTTCTTACTAGTTCATAGGTTCGAGCTTCACAACGATCATCGTAGTTTGCAATACATTTTTACGCAGCCAAACCTGAATGCCAGGTAGAGGAGATGGATGGAATTCCTCTGTGAATATGATTTTGAGATCAAGTATGTTCAGGGCAAGGAAAATGTAGTGGTGGATGCTTTGAGTCGGCGGAGACATGAGATTTTTGTAGTGGCTCTCGAGGTTGATTTGAGGAGTCGGGTCCTTGTAGCACTTCCCACAAATAGCTAGTATCAGGTAGTGAAGGCTGAAATTGAATCAGGCAGAGCTTTGGAAGGAAATTTTGTAGGGTATTCACTGGAGTCTGATGGTCTTTTGAGGTATTTGGGTCGCATGTACGTGCCTTATGCTGAGGGTCTTTGGACTCTAATTATTACTTAGGCACATCAAGCTCCCTATTCTACTCGCCTAGGAGTTAAGAAGATGTATGCAGATCTTCGTACACTGTACTTTTGGGCTGGCATGAAGAGGGATATTGCAGATTTGGTAGCTAGATGTTTGGAATGTCAAAGGGTCAAGGCAGAACACCAGCATCCCGTAGGTCTTTTACAACCACATCTCATTCCAGAATGGAAGTGGAACATAATTTTAGTAGATTTTATTATGGGATTACCTATGACTTCTCGATGACATGATGTTATCATGGTCATAATTGATAGATTGACCAAGGTGGCACACTTCTCCTCCATCTGATCATCTTACACTACTTCTTCAGTTCTAAAATATTCATGGAATATATTATTCGTCTGCATGGTATTCCACGAAGAATCATTTCTGACAGGGACCCAGTGTTCACGTCTGCATTGTGGACATCATTGCAACTTGCCTTAGGAAATTAGCTAAATTTTAGTTCTGCCTACCATCCTGAAACAAATGGTCAGACAGAGAGGGTTAATCAGGTTCTTGAGGACATGCTTCATATGTACGTGATGGATCAACAGTCACGTTGGGAGGATTATTTGCATCTGGTGGAGTTTTCCTACAATAATGGATATCATAGCTCGATTGATATGGTTCTCTTTCAGGTGCTATATGGTCTTCCCTGCAGGACCCCATTAAGTTGGGATTGTCTTGAGGACAGAGTTCTCTTAGGTCCCGAAATGCTTCAGGACATGGAGCAGAAGGTAGCTCGCATCATATAGAATCTTGTGGCAGCACAGGATAGACAAAAGAAATATGTTGATGCACATAGAGTTGACCATCAGTTCTCTGTTGGTGATCAAGTCTTTCTGAGAGTATGACCGCGAAAGAGCCCAATTCATTATGCAAAGGGTTGCAAGCTCGCGCCTCAATTTTTTAGACCATTTGAAGTTCTGGAAAGGATTGGCCCCATTGCCTATCGCCTAGCATTGTCGCTCAGTCTATCGCGGATTCACAATGTTTTTCATGTTTCAGTTCTTAGGCCATATTATCTAGATGTTACTACTTGATTGGAATGCTCTACAAGTCAAGGATGAGTAGCTAGCACTTGAGCCCATGGTTGTGCTATAGCAACGGAGACTCGCCCTCAGGGGCAGAGATATTGAACAGGTGTGGGTTCAGTGGGACCCAAATGAAGAGACTTCGGTGACATGGGAGGACACATTCTGTATTAGAGAGGCTTACCATATTTATTTAGGGGCTACCAGGAGTAAGCCATGTTCATAGGGGGGAGGATGTAATACCCCTCGTGTTGTTGATACTCTTCGATACTCTTATGTGTTGGTTTTGTACTTGGTTTGTGATGGTGATTAGTTCACCAGATTGGTTGTGTGTGGATTCATAGTTTGGTTGGTTTTCTGCACTTGATATTACTTATGGTGTTTGATGATACATTTATGTGGTGATTACATTATTTGGTTATGCTATGGTTTTCTTTAATAATATATATGGTGATGATGTGATTATATACTACTATGGTTTCTGATGTGTTTGCTAGTGAGTCTTGGTGAAAGGACGGAGTGGCATCACTCACTCGCGAGTGCCCTGCTACCCCGTGATTACCTTTCATGGTGTGTCTGCAATGGAGATTTACATGCTACTTGACATTTGTTTCTATGCAGGATGCAGGTACAGGACACCGACTCCACCTGTTTGATAGGTCTAAGCGTGTCCCATAAACCCAACGGGTATGATGTTGAAAAATGAGTTGATAAGGAAGTGTCCCCGTCTCAAGTCCGTCACCTCGTTGTGAGTCTTACGGTGTCGTGGTTTTGACCTTGTCCTTATTTCAGTATTGATTGTTGTTGATTATTTATTTTGTTTGTGGATAGTTGTTATTTAATTTATCTTTATTTTATATGGGATTAATTAATGTTATTTTGTTGATATGATTAATTGTAGGTGATTGTAATTCAGTTAAATGTTGGATTTAAATATTGTAAATTAAAAGTTATTTAATTAATTAAAAGGTATAAATTAATTAATTTAAATAAATAATGTTTTATGATAATTGTAAATTATATTTTTTCAAAATATTAATATTATAAAATCTAATAATAATATCATGTGAGGATAAATGTGAAAATAATGAAATTTTAATTAAATTTGTGAGATAAGTGTGAGCTTTTAAAGCAAGAAAAAGGAACCAATGCATGTTGTGGATTTTTTTTTTTTTAAAAAGAGCTTTATTTATTTTTCTTTATTTTATTGTGAGAGGAAGAAGTTTCTCTACACACAGGAATGGTTTTTGGTTTTGTCTTAAAAAAAAAAGTAACAACGGTTGAAGAAAATATATGTGTGTGCTTCTCTGTTAAAAAATGTTCTTTGTAAGGAAAAATATAATATTGATCCAGAAGTTAGCTGAAAGAAGGAATTGGAGAAGGAACTATAGAGGAAGTCTATTTTTGAAAGAGGAAGAAGGGCTGTCGTGTGTGGATTCGACATCAAACGAAGGACTCCAAGTTCTTTCGATTCATTAATTCTTTTTTTTTTATAGTTCTGTAAGGGAAATGAAAATCATGTCTGCCATACTTGAAATTAATATCTATGTTTTGAAAGGAGGTTCTTTTAATAACATTTTGTTTCCACAGTCCATGATGCTGGTATGCAAGATTTTTGGAATAAACTGTGTGTGATTTTTATATCATCAACGTTTCGGATCATACTCCATGATCCATCATCAGGATGATTAGCAGGAGGTTCTTTTGTTGAAAATTTTTTTGTGTCAAACTTTTAAATCTTCTGTTGAAATCTATTGAGAAACCTTCTGAAAATATCTTCAACAAATCTAGTTGTAAAATTCTTGATTGGATATGAAAACCAATTTATTATGGGGATTAAACTTGTATGCCCAGACTTATTTTGTGTCTGGAGAAAAATCGGACTGATGTTCATATTATTTACTTTATATTTTATGGGCATATATATATATATAGAAAAAAAAAATAATATATATATATACATACACATATGTTTATATTTTGTCTTTTAATAAAAAATGCATTTATATAGTGCAACAGATTATGGGGTTTCTGTTTTAAAAAAATAATATAAAAATTCAATGAAAATATATTAAAAAATATATATGTATGTTGGGGGGGAGTGGTTGGCTGTCGCCGTACCACCTCACTCCCGTGGTGGACTGTGCGCAACCACCACAGACTGCGCACAACAACCGATGGTTGTTAGGCGCAACCATGTGGGGGTTGCCGCCTCCCCACAGGGAGGTATGCAGTACCATAGACTGTGTGGGGTTTACTTTTATTAAAAGTTTTTTTTTTAAATTTCAATTTTATTTTGTTTTTTTTTTATAATGTGATTTAAATGTATGATTTTAATATATGTTTTATTTATATATATTTATATATATATATATGTATATACGCGTAAAAACGTATATATATGTATATATATATATGGTTATTTATGCTAAAATCATGGAACAATTAGATAAGGTTAAAATTTGCAATGCTGGATATTTTAGTGTGATCGATTAAATTAGAAATAAACTTTGTGGGTTAAATTAAGTTGAATGTTCTCGAGTGAATTAATTTATTTATTTCTTGGTGAAATTATTTTGTAACGAGATATGTTATATGGTGTTGCTTGAATTTTAGCTTATTCGTGTACGTAATTGTTTACTCTTGAAATTTTCGTTGAGTCAAATATGGTTTTGTCTTAATTGGGATTATGCCTTGTGGGAAAAACTCTTAAGTCAGTTATCCTTCTGTAGGAGCTTAAGTTGCTTAGGGGCTTCCAGAGGTATGGGGAAACGATGTGTATTTATGATCTTTTAATTTGATATTTGTCCCTATGTTAGACTATAGTTGTGATCTTGAGTTTACATTTGGGGTTGTACCATTTTATGGTTGTATATTCATATGAGTTTTGGCGAGATGGTTTTTCCTTGTGGCTGTTCTATTTTGTGGTTCAGTGTTCTTGTTGGTACAACTCCTTGGTATTGGATTTTTTTTATTTTTTGGATTTCTAGGGAGAGTGGCTCTACGTGGGCGCCGGTGCACAAAGGGGCTGTCAGGATAACCCACGTTAGAGTTAGAGTAAAAAGTGATAACCTAATTAATTAATTAGGGGGTGGGTAGTAAAACATTAATAAGATAATTATGAATGCCTTGTCCGCCTGTTAGGGCTTTCGTAGAATAAACGTGGGACGAGAAGGCTATGGTTGGAAAGATCATTGCCTCGTCTCCATGAGAGGTTAACGGTTCCCACAAGTCACCTTATGGGTTCGGCGCCTAGAGAGGTTGTTAGGATAACCATAGATGGGGGCGGTGCCTAGAGAAAGGCAGTCAGGATAACCCATGTAGGACTATGTGATGACACTCTCCTCCAATATTCCCTTGAGTTGTTTGATTGCTAACCTCTGGAAGTGGTCTATTGATATGTTTTGGTGATTTATTGTTATGTTTTGGGAGTGGTCTTTTGATATTATGTTTCCTTTGTGTTCTCTTGCTTTTCATGTCTAGAGTTTAGTCTTGTGTCTTCTGTTTGGATGTGCTTGGTCAGGGATCCTTCCTCATTTACTCCTAGTATGGGAGTGGTCTGGTGGAACGTGCTATGCACCCCATTGGGTCCCTTGTGATGTAGTTGTACCATTTAGTGCAGAGTTTGCATATGCAGTTTGATCCAGGGTTCATATGTTACTAGATGTATATTTGTACTCCAGATGTATTTTATGTATTGATGTATCATTCCCACGTGCGTTGGGAAGACTTATGATGTAATTTTTGTATATGTGTTCATTGAGATGTACTAGCAGACTGATGTATTGTATTATCACACCATGTAAATCATTCTAGAGCTACAATTTTTAAATACTTTAATGTTATGTTGTATCTACCTGGAAATATGTACTTTATATTTCCATGTTTAATTTATTGTAATTTGCATGTATGGTTTTATATGGATTATTCTTATCATTTTGGTTATCGTTAATGAATGTTTAAATGAAGATATGTGAGTGAATGGATTACGTTATTGGAAATTGAATGTTACATCAGTTAACTTGGTTACGGGATAGTATAGGTAATGTCACCTTGTGTACCCCAAGGGACTTAGGTGTTTAATGTGTAATCATTAGCTATGTTATTTGCATTAGTAAACTTAGTGTTTAATCTTTATGTTTAAAAAAAAAATTGTTGTGTTTTTAGTTGTTCGTTTGGGGTTTGCATGACAGGGCATTACATAAATGTCTTACAGTAAATGCAATAAATGTTATTAGTTGTAGACAGTCATTTGCATGCATTCACTCACTGCCCTATGATCACCACTCAAATAGAATGAATACCATGAAAATTTTTATAGAGTTATAGTAGACAATTCAAAGCAAACTAGTCAAATGGCATTCCAGTGATAAAAAACCACAATATTAGTTTAATTTGTCTTCTATCTAAGGAATAGACACCTTATTTTTGTAGTTTCAAAATTCTCCTTATTATTATCCAACTCATAATACATTTTTTTCTAATACTTTGTTGCTAGAATACCGGTCTGAGAAATCCTCCAGGTTACGGATCACATGATTCCCTAAATTATTTTACATATTGGCATAAGTGATAATTGAAAGAAGCATCTATGAGCCATTGACTTTGTTGTTAGAATAATGGCTTAGATAAAACCACAAAGAACTTGATGCCTTCATTTAGCAGATAACAACAAAATTGTTTTAGAAATGAATGAAACACAACATAATTATTTTAGAAAAGAATGAAACACAAACATAAATTGATCCAGTTAGGCACTAGAAACCTCTTTGAAACCATGGCAAGTGACTTACCTCAAGATTTTACATAAATTGTGTTGTGCTGTAGGATGCCGATGAGAAAAAATAAGGTAAAGTTTGCAGGAAAAATATTACGAAACCTAGCTAAATATTTTTTTTTTAAATTCAAATGAGAAACCAAAACCACTCTTGTACAACTGTTGCCATTAACATTATTGATACATACAGAAGACAAAAAGAAAAGAAAAAAAGAAAAGCACATTAGATTTCAATGATGATGTCAAAGAGGCTATAATTTTATAGGACTTTACCACTGTTATTTCTTTATATTTCAAAAGTTTGTGCAGTTTTGGAAACGACAGGAAGGCTCTTAATGTTGAAGAGCACAACCATTTACTCAGAAATCAATTCTTAGCATCACCCTCAATTTGAAATGTTAAATTGGTGTGTTGTTATTAGCACATATTTGAGGAAAGAGACGTTTGACCGTACACATTCATACTCTACATGAGGATGGCATCTCACGAAGAGCATAATTTTAAAAATTCTTTATTAAATTTAATTTTTTTCATACCCTTCATGAGTTGGGAGGCATTAAAGTCCATTTGAAGTTGTCATAGCCTATTTAAGTTTTTCATACCCTTCTCTAATGAGCTGGGAGGCATTAAAGTCCATTTGAAGCTGTCATAGCCTATTCTTAACACAAAATTTTACTAGGGTAGGATAGAGGCAAAAACACAAAATTTCTACAACAATATTCTAACTCTTTTATTCAGCCATGAAAAGATCAACAACTGCTACTTCAATCTATTCACAATAAACAAAAACTAGCGCTCAAAAAATTAGGGTTTTAGATTACTAGATTATTGAGTTTGACGCAATATTTTTGAACCACTTAAATGAAGATATTGGTTGCAAGTTCAAATACACCAGTCTCCCTTCACCCGCTACTTCAATCTATTCACAATGAACAAAAAAAAGAATGCAATATTTTTGTAGCCTTCTGGACAAAATACTGTATGGCGATGAGAACAAGAAAATCATAATCAATGTGGAGCAAAACATGGGATGCATGCAATTACTAGGTGTCCATTTCCTGTGGATCTTGTTAATATAGTTGTTCAAAACTTGATATGGCAATCATTTTTTCATAGCCCTATATAGTCTAACTTTTATTTCTATCTCTATTGGCCCATGAATTTTTGGTATCTCGGTCAAACCTGAAAATGGGTGTCATCCATAGTTTGACAAAATGAATAAGTAAATATAACATACTGAAGACAATATCATATTTTTTAATGCTCTTTTATTATTAAAAATAAAATGTGGATCAACTTTACGAAGATGGTAATATTGATATGAAGACAATATCATATTTTCTAATGCCCTTCTATTATTAAAAATAAAATCTAGAAAAACTTTACCAAGATGGTAATATTTATTTTTGCAACGTCTGTTGTCTTATGAGAATCAAAGGAGCTCACTAATTTTGTTTTCAATAGAGTCATGTTTAAAAGTAAAGGTAAAAAATAAATAAATGGTGAATTGTTCTCTAGGTACGGCAATGTTGTCTGAATGTAACATACATATATGTGAGGCCCACCCCTATGCTACATCTAGTACTTGGATTATTTTGAGTTTGGTTATTGTCTATGCCTATTGATACCATTGATGACATGATATTTAAATGTTTAAGTCCATATGATGATTTGATTTTGATTATGATGCATGTTTAGTAATCTGACTATGATGATTGATCTAATTTTATGTTGGTTATTGAGTTGTTTAATTTGAATTTGGAAACTTAATGATGAATGAATGAAACAAGTGGTGTAAACCAATCATGTTGCAATTGGATGAGTGTGAAAATTATGGTTAATGAAAATTGGATAAGATAGGTGGTTAATGATTTTTCAGTTATGTTATTGGATATTTATGCTAAGTGAATTATGAAACTTGTGTAAATGAAATGGTTTGATTTTTATATGAATATGATTTACTTGGATGGATTAATGTGTGTATTAAGTTTGCAGGTAAAATTTTCATGGCCAATAGAAATTGGAGGTGACCCTTGGGAACCCTATGTAAATTAACCAGTGAAACTGAGCTAAAGTCCATATGAAGGGACTATAGTTCCATCATGTAATTATTGATGTTATTTGTGAATGTTTTTAATTTGGTTTTTTATTGCCACGTCAGTCCATCCAGGAGGTGAGTTGTCTATCCAAGTGGACAAACTCGGATTTGAACTTTTAGGCACTTTTTGGGGATTGAAAAGTGATATTTTTTAAGTGTTTTATGGGTTTAAGGTCCCTAGGGCAGGTACCTATGGGTTAGGTACCTTTTTAGCTCAAAATCATGGGTCAGTCTCAAGATAGGGCACTCTTTTTGAGGCCTTAAAGAGGTTTGACGAAAATAAGGTTTGGGAAGTGGGATGGGGACTAGTCCCTTTCCAATCCCACTTCTCCATGTTGTCTTGGAAGTCTCCCAAGTCCTCACACATGTGTGAGAACACATGGGTGAGTGTGCCTGGGAGGGTGAATGGAAGGTTGACAAATGTCAGCTCCCTATTCAAAGGAATTAAAACTTGAGTTTCTATAAAGCAAACTCAAAACAAGGGTTAGGGGATTCTTTTGCATTCTTGATTTTGGTTGAATTTTGGGGGAGTGAGGAGTTTGAAGAAAAAGATTGGAAGAAGAGGAGTTGTGTGGATCCTCAACCCATCTTTCCTTGAGCTTGGTTTTAAGGTAGATTCACCACTTTTGTTTCTACTTCTTCATGTTTGTATTTGAAAGATTATATGTGTGGGTGAAAAGATGTGCTTGAAATTTAATCTATTGTGTTTGATTTGTATGTTTATTTCAAATTGCTCTTGGAGCATATCTTCTTGTGTTTTTGATGTATTATGTGTTATGGGAAAAAGGGTTGTGTAGGGATAGGCTCACCCAAGTTGGGAAGAGCATCCCTTGTTGGGGATGGTATGGAGTAGGAACCTCCATGGGGAAGTTTAATCCCTCCTTAAGAGGAGAGGCTCAAAAAGGGTATGAGTACCCATATGTAATTGTGAAATGGTAGAAATGGTTTTGGTGGTATGGGTTTCGGAGAAAGAGAAGATATTAAAGAAGGATAGCATGTGAAATGATGGGAGTATGATATTGACTTGTTCTTGTTGCTATTATTATAAGTCCCCATATGGAGTGCGTAGTCCACCCCCATCCCCCACTTTGGATTCTTGATGGAATCCTAAAGTTATGTGAAAATCCCTTTGGTGGGTGTGAAAATAACCTTATGTGTATCATGTTGTGTGTAAATATTGTTTTTCTTGGGTTTGTTTGTACCCGGTTCCCTCGGTTGCCTCCTAGCTCGGGGGTGGTTGGTTTTCCAACCAAAGGTTGGGAGGTGAGCACTACCTTGGCTATGGAAAATATGTTTGTTCTTTGTGTAGGTTGGTGAAAATATGAGGATCTTACAAGCTTTGGAAAGGTTATTTTTTGTTATATGATTATGTCTATGAGGTGAAGATAACCTCACTAAAATGTAACTACCCTTATTGGTAGGGGTGGGAGAAAAGTGTATATGTGTGAAAGTGGCGTATATTTACATGATGTTGTGACTTTGTAACTAGAGGTGAAAAGGAACACTTGTTACATTAATTTTATTATCTTTTCATTGAAAAGAATGTGTATTTCATTTTGAAAGAATAAATTTTAATTTGAAAATAAGGTTACTATATTCAATTGCTGGCTTAAAGAAGTATGAAATATTCTGTTGTGAAACATATATGATTAGTTTGGTAGGTTTCATGTTGCTATTGCAAATGCATATATTTTATTTTCTAGGAACAATGCATTTACCTTGCAATAAAGATAAAGAGCGTTATTCTGAATTTAAATACTACCACTTAATATTTTGTTGAAAGAAATTAAACTAGTAAATGAATGCATATAAGAATGATTTTATTATTTGATAATAAGTTCTTTTATCTTCCTTTCATTTCAGAGAAAGTAAGGAAAGAAAACTAGTTATTAATGTGGTTTACTGCTCAATACAAATATATATATATATATAATGTTTGGAACAAAATACCCAAATATATGTCTAAAAAAATAGAAAATAAATAAATAAATAAGTAAAAGACAGTAGAAGAATATTTATATATCTGAGACATTAAATCATTTGTATTTCCTTATTTTAGTGAGATGTGTAGGTAATCCAGTAAATTATAATGCAACTATGGTATGCATAGTTACACTACTAATTTAAACCTTACAGTTGTAGGGAATAAGCACAGGGAAAAGTATAACTCTGCTCTAAGATAGTATAATTTATATGCCTTAGTTAATCATAATAGTATGGAAATGATTCTTTGAATGCATATTATGTATCTCATCCAATGGATTCATTGGACTAATGTTTCTGAATGAAGGAATAGTACATAGAAAAGAAATAGTAGGAGATCATAAACAAACTAATTGATTACCCTGATCAAATCACACTTGTGCTGGTAGATCTCTCTTAGAGTAGCAAAGAAAAATACAATAAAAATAAAAATAATACATCTGCATACCTATAGCTCAGTAGAGTGTACTTATAGGAAAATACATTCATATAGTTAAGTTTTGGCCTACGTGATGTAGAAAAAAAAGAAAAGAAAAGGAAAATAAGATAACCCCAAAACAAAGAATGGAGAAGGGATAATAAGCGCCTCAAATAGAAGGTTCAGTAGGAGAAATGTATTGATATTTCATTACTACATTGTCGCTTTCTTCTCTACCATCTTTTTCCTTCACTGCTACATCTTCACGCCAAGTTGTGTAGCCACTAGCCCCTCTCTTCTCGGTCTTGTTCCATTTGGGCCTCTGCTAAGCTATTAGTCATTCAGCAATTAAAGTTTTTCAAGTGAGGGATAACACTGGAGTAGAAGAAGTTGCATCAAATTATATAATTTGGGACATCTATTAAATTATTTAGTTAAGTGCAAATTTTATAGACTTTCGGTGTCTGATCCCCTGGCACACTAGACTAATACTATGGATAATCTCAGATGCATAATGAAAAGTTTTTTGGTTGCTCACTATTCGTTAGATGGCTTTTGGAAACCAAACAGATCTCATGATACTGGTGTAATGTTTAGCTTTGCACACTCCATTTATAGTATTCGAGTCATGTGATGCCATTTGACTGCCTCGTTTAGATAACATATAGTGCTATTGATATGCTATACTCACTAGCATAACTAGGGAATGACTAACTGCCTGTAGTCACTGACACCTTAGAAAAAGAGTGGAGTAGGTTATGGGCATCGTAAGCCTCTTCATAAATGCAAAATATATTATATATATTGGCATCAGTAGATCGAATGCAGGCACAGTACCCTGATTTCTTCCAAATCAATGCTTAGTTGCTACTCAGATGCTCGATTGCACAACGTAGTACGAAGTTCTCATAATTTAAACCTTGGTGCATTTATTTCACTTAGAGAGGATTGAGGGATGTATTTGTCACCTTTCCCCCATGCTGTGCATATGATCGGCCTTGGAGCAATCTACGTCCAACAAGGAAATAGACTGGTGGAGGTAGGTTATGTGTCAGGTCTGCTAAGAGACACCCCGTTGACTTTGGTGTGCTTCAAGTGCTATCCTTCAAATGGGTTTGTTTAAAGAGATACTCTCACCACACCCTCTGCACAAATTTTCCTACTCGTCTCATCTTGCCACTTTAATTTGGGAGAAAATGGGGGCCAATGTTGGTGATAGCAGCGAGTAAAGTATACGGCATATAATTTTAGTCTAGCATGCTATTAATGGGAATACTGATATATTTAATTGAGGAGAGTATTGCTAGTTTCAATCTGCTACCTTATTCGAGTAGTTGCTTAGCTTCCTACCCATCACCTTGAACAATGTGTCCAATGCGGTGTGAGATCCCTTCGTCGATGCAAATGAAGCAATGTCTTTCTTCACCATTTCAAACTTCTCACACTTAAAGTTTTGAGTATTTGACAGTTCGGTAACACCAAGGATCATGTAATATTTGCGTTGTTTCTTTTTACTTATTACCTCATCATACTAGGAAAGGATTCAAATAAAGCTATCCTTATAAGTAGAACATACGAAACATTCAAGTAATCTTAAAAAGAAAGATAACAAAAGTTTTTAAAAAAATAAAAGAATAAAAAAATTTAAGGGCTACGTGGCTTGTAAGTTTTATTTAAAAAAGTAAGAGAAAGAAGATCATTTTAATATAAAATCATGTTTAAAGATAAAGGTTACTTCTTACTACAATTTCCTTAGAAAGAAAGATATCCTTTAATTTAACTTAGTTTTTTTTTTAAAGTAAAATAATTTATATAGGAGATAATATATTTAGTGGAGTAGGATTATTATTATTATAAAATGCTTGTAAAGTAAATAGGATATATATGTGTGTGTGTGTGTGTGTGTATGTATTTATGTATGTATGTATGTATGTATGTATGTATGTATGTAATGCTTGTAAAGTAAATAGGATGTGTGTGTGTGTATATGTATGTATGTATGTATGTATGTATGTATGTATGTATGTATGTATAAATAATTAAAATTAATTAAATAAATAAAATAATAATAATTTTATGATATCTTTAAGTTCTGAAAAATGGGGAAACATTATTATCTCTAATCATCTTATTTGTAAAATTAAGGGTATCGGTAATAAACTTAATAAAGATGATAGTAATAACATAAGGGAATAGTACTAATACAATGTTGAGCGGTGATATAGTGAATGAGCAATTCAATATGAGGTTGAAATTGACAAATAGAATTATAATTCACACCATGATTATGTATATTTTATAATATTAACATTGGGGAGGATACTGGTATTAACATTACCTTAAACTAAAATGCTAATATTGATAATTGGATCATCAGTAACATGGATAACAATGACCATCGTCAAAATTTACATGGAGGAATAATAGTAACATTTGTAATATGTGGTATTATTACTCTAATAATGGGGTTGAGCTAGAAAACGATAGGGTGGGGTAAACAAATGACATTAGTGATTGTACTGTTATCAATAACCCCAAGTAAGATAAGGTCGTGCTTTTGAATGGTAATATTAAGAACTAGGCCCCTTCTCATCTTTGCTTGAGGGTACGCGCAATGGACTCCACATGCTTATTTATTGATTAACCTCATTCCCCGCTCTTGAGTTACGTTTCACTATTAATGTTGCACTAGAAAAGTTGTTAGACATGTGTAATGTACTTATTTTTAAGCCTCGAAAGTAGTATGATGTTTGTCAACACACACGTTATTAAAAAAAAAAGTTGTGTTTTTTTTTTCCTTTGGTCAAATTCAGGGCATTACAATATAATAGAACAATAAGTTATATTATTTTTTGGCAAGTATATCAACGTCTCAATATGGTTTGGGTAATTGGCCCTAAAGTTTTGGAAACTCTATGGTTGATAGCTTTAGATTCCATATTTTGAAGAAATTGTGTTGAATGCAATAGCTAATATCTAAGCCCTAAAGTTTTGGAAACTCTATGGTTGATAGCTTTAGATTCCATATTTTGAAAAAATTGTGTTGAATGCAATAGCTAATATCTAAGGAATCTCTAAACCATAGTACAATTGTTGGAACAAAGTGGTGTCTTTAGTTAGTGCTTTATTGCATTCAGGGTCTAGGTAAGCAGTTCATATGTCAAGTGAAAAATTTCTCCACCCCACACCTTGTTAATAGGGTAAGAAAGAGAAAATAGATACAATATTGTCAAATGAGATCAACAATCAAATTACCAGATAATTGGCTCTCAAAGTCCTTGTGTTTCATGATCAATAGATTTACATAAACAGATTGTATGTATTTTAAGATTTTATTTCAAAATTATATGCAAAAAAAAATCAATACAGCAAATATTGTAAATAAAATTAATGTAACCTTTTATACATGTATCAAATTTTACTCTCTAACATATTATCTTATATATAAATTTCTATCGACTAACCCTTGCACCTCCTTTTGGTGCAAGTGCTAGTAAGTATATTTTTAATATATGTATGTCTATGTACCCTTGATTTACTATGATTAAACTAGCATATATATCTTTAATAAATCTATATAAAATACGAGAAGAGATATTCTTTTTTATAAGTATATTTTTAATATATGTATATATGAATTTGAATCATGATCTTAGTTAAATATTTTTTCAAAAAAATATATAAGTAATATTGAGATATACTTATGTTGAGATGCTATTTTTTTATTACATTATTTAACATAAAATTAATAAAAATGAAATTAATTTAAAAATAATACTAATAATCAACAAAATAAAATAATTACTTTACTTAACATAAGATTAATATAAATGAAATTAATTTAAAAATATACATAATATAATAAAAATATAAAGAATATAAATAAACAAAATAATATTAATATTGATATTAATTTATATATCATTTATATATCATTTATAAATAATAATTATTTATTAAAAAAAAATTTAATCCTTCTATATCTTTGTTAACAGGTAAAATATAATATTATACTATTTGAAAGTGATTATTCAATAATTAAAAACATAAAATAATATAGAGGATTTTCCAAAACCTGCAATCATTTCCTTACATGCTAAAAAAGGTAAATAAATAATTACAGCTGAAATGAGCAATTAGATGGCGTATTGGGACATGAGTGAACAATTCAAGAAATTACCTCACGAGTAAACTAAACTAGCAGTGGATAAAAATTATTTGTCTGTTAACTTCTTATAAGCAATGTCTATGTACCCTTTTGTTAACTATGATTAAACTAAAAATCGTAGTTAATTATAATTAAACTAAGCAATATCTATGTACTCCTTAAATATATATAATATAATAAAAAATATATATAAATATAAACAATATAAATAAAATAATAATTAAAATAATATAATATAAATATAAATCATATAAATAATCAATAAAATGGTTTTTTCTGCGCGCGCCGGTGGCTGCTTTCTGCTCGCGGGGGGGGTTTATGTGTTTGCAGGGGTCGGGAGGGGATTGGACAGGGGTTTGATCTCCTCTCTTCTGCGGCTGGGCTTTTTTCTTGCCGTTGTCTTAGGTGTGTGGATCTTTTGGACGCGAGACACGAAGTCATTTGGGCATTTGGGCCAACTGCCTTGCCCCTGTCCATCTTCTTTTTGGTGCTTGGGCTTGTTTTGCCATGGAGATTCCGGGCCTGGCTTCTTCCTTGGATTTGGAGATGGCAGATCCATCTTCTTTGATGCATGTCAGTAACAAGGATAGGACGGAGCTTCCTCCTTCTGGGGAGGGCACCTCCTCGTCAAAAGGGGCTTTTCGAATTAAAAAAGTGAATGGATGTTTGGAGAGATCGGAAGATAGACTAGTTTTAGTTATTTAGCCTGAGCAGGTTTTAGAGGATGTTGATTACTGGTGCAAGCATGCTCTTATTTGCAAATTTTTGGGCCTTCGCCTTTCTCTTCCTGTGTTGGAGTCCTGGGCACGTCGGGTTTGGAACCCTGAAGGAGATATGGAGATTCTTTTAGCGGCTAATAACTATTTCCTGGTTATATTCTCAAGCATGTCAGACAGGAATAGGGCTTTTGAGGGTGGCCCTTATTTCTTTAACCAGGTTGGACTCTTTATCAAGCCTTGGCATATGGGCTTCAACTCTGCTGAAGAGATCCCGTTGCGGGTGCCTGTGTGGGTTCGTTTGTCAAGGCTTCCGTTGGAATTCTAGAGGGAAGATATCCTCCACTCAATTTCTTTACTTCTTGGGAAACCTGTTGGTTCGGCTTCTCAAACTCAAGATCGTAAGGTAATTTCTTTTGCTCGTATTTGTGTTGAAGTTGATTTGAATAACCCATTACCAGACTCTATGGAAATTTGCATGGGTTCTTCCTCCTGGATTCAACAGCTAGATTACGAAACCCTTCCGTTCAGATGCAGAATTTGCCATGAATATGGTCATCTACATCGCAGATGCCCTAGATTGAATTCTTCCCCCTTGCCTGCCTCTGGACCTCCTAGGTTGAACAAGGGGAAAGCTCCTGTGTCTGATGGGCCTGTGGATAAGGAGGGATTTACCCCGGTTAAAACCCGTAATAAGGGCAAAGGCAAGAAGAGACCCTGGATGGATAGACAGGAGGATGGCACATTTAATAGGTTTGAGGTTCTAGATAGCATAGTCCAGGAAGATGGTATTCCAATTGAGCTTTCTTCTGGGGTTATGGGTCAGGTAGAGAATCAGGAGGTGGATGCAAGGAAGGAGGAGTCGATTCTATCGTCAAGGGCTCAACCAGTCTGTCAGTTGGCCTTGGACTTGCCCTCTCAAGGTCAGAATATTGGTGGCATCCAGGAGTCATAGATTATGGTGGGTAATGCTAGGTTGGATCCTTGTCCCAATGTTGTGAAGGCATCCACAGATCCTGTGAAGGGTGTTAAGGCTCCTCCTGCCTTAGGCCTGCATCAAAAATCTTTTAAAAAGGGACCTCTAGATAAACAGTCAAGGAGTGGAAGGAAGACTGATCAAGAGAAGGTTAAGATAATGGGTGATACGTTGGTTGAGTCTGGGTCTGTGAAACCCATTGATTCCCACTTCTCCCACCCCCCTAAATGTTAGTTTTATCATGGAATGTAAGGGGGTTGAACAGCATCCCCAGACAAAAGGTTGTTCGCAGATTAATCGAGTCTCAGGCTCCGGATGTGGTCTTCATTTAGGAAACCAAGCTTACAGTGGATGGTTTGAATAATTGTGCTCTGCGTATCTGGCCCCAAGACTACTGGCAGGGGGTTGGGGCGTTGGGAAATTCTGGGGGGGTGGCTTGCTTCTGGAACCCGAGGAAAGTCACCCCCTTATGGTGGGTTTCTAGTCAGTCTTCTATCTCTATGGTTGCCTCCATTTTTGAAACTGGAGAAAGATGTCTTTTCTCCAATATTTATGCTCCTACTGACCTGACAGGTAAGACCCACCTTTGGGATCATATCAAGTTTGTCCGTTCTCTGGACCCGTTTCTCCCATGGATTTTGGCTGGTGACTTTAATGCTGTTATTAGTATGGATGAAAAATGAGGAGGGTTAGCCAGGCTTGATCCTTCTTCTCTTTTGCTCAGAGATAATATCAGTCTCCTTAATCTTATTGATGTGAAGCCAACCAATGGAATTTTTACTTGGAATAATAGGAGGTGTGGTGATGAGGCTATCTCAGAACGACTCGATAGATTTTTGGTGTCCTGTTACTAGATGAGCAGTAGGTGGACTACCGTTTCTGATATTCTGGATTGGAGGGGATCTGATCACTGGCCTATCAAACTCTGTGTCTCCTCTTATGGGGTCACCAAAAATCCTTCTTTCAAATTTCAATTGATGTGGTTACGGGATCACTCTCTTCGGGATCTAGTGCTGGATTGGTGGTACGAAGGGCTTCCTGCCCACGGGAGGGCCATGTACACTTTTTGTAAACGGCTCCAACATGTGAAGTATAGGCTTAAGAGGTGGAATAAACAATGCTTTGGGAACCTGCATGCTCAGAAACTTGCTGCTCAGTCCAAGTTGGATAGTGTCACTCGTCAGATTCGAGACCATGGGCTGTCCTCTAACCTTTTGAATGCTGAATCCTTGGCCCTTAAGGGCTTAGAAGAGTGGGAGCTTCGGGAGGAGATTTTCTGGAAGCAAAAATCCCGTATTGATTGGCTTTAGGAGGGGGACAGGAACACGTCTTTCTTTCATAATTCGGTTAAGGCCCGTAGGCAGGGGAGCTCTCTTTCCATGCTTGTCTCGAGTGATGGAACCCTTCTCTCGTCCGGTGGTGAAATTTCCAGGGAAGCTGTCAACTATTTTTCTAATCTTTTTACTAAGGAGGATATTGCTGCTAGAACCAAGGAGAGGGCTATCTTGGACTCTATTCCTCGCTTGGTCTCGGATGAGATGAATGGGGCTCTTTTGGGTCCAATCTTGTTGCCTGAATTGGAGAAAGTTGTGTTTAGTATGAAAAAAGGCAAAGCTCCTAGCCCAGATGGGTTTCCGATTGAGTTCTTCCAGGAATTTTGGGAAATAATAAAGTCTGATCTCCTTGAGGTGGTTCAGGAATCCCTTAGGAACAAACAAATGCTTAAGTCTTTGAACTCGACTTTTCTGGCTCTCATACCTAAGAAGGAGGGGGCTAACCGGATGGAGCAATTCAGGCCTATTGCTTTATGCAACATTGTCTACAAGATTATCACCAAATTAATTGTTGAGAGACTCAAACCTCTCCTTGGTGCTTTGATTTCAGCTGAGCAGGGAGGTTTTGTGGAAGGGAGACAAATCTTGGATGGTGTCGTGATTGCTATAGAGGTTATTCACTCTATGGCTTCCTCTAAGGAGAGGGCGATGTTCATTAAGCTTGACAAGGCTAAAGCTTATGATCGGGTGAGCTGGGAGTTCCTTCAGAATATCCTCTTGGGCTTTGGCTTTAAAGAGGAATGGGTGAGTTGGGTCCTCAGTTGTGTTACCTCATCCTCCTTCTCCGTTCTCATTAATGGGGAATCTTCAGATTGGTTTAGTGCTTCTCGGGGACTTCGGCAAGGGGACCCTCTTTCCCCTTACCTTTTCATTATCATGGCAGAAGGTCTTGGTAGATTTATTAAATCTCAGGTGCGGCAGGGTCGTATTCATGGCTGGAGCTGGAACAATGATCTCCCTCCTTGTTCTCACCTTCAATTTGTGGATGATACTGGACTGATGGGCTTGGCTAGAATTAGCGAGGCTGTGAATTTTAGGAGAACTTTAGACATCTACTTGAAAGCTTCTGGTCAGAGTATTAATGATGATAAATCTTCCATTTATTTATTTAACACTCCTCGTCTCATTCAGAACAGGATTGCCAGGATTCTAAGATTCCAAATTGGATCTCTTCCCCTAATGTACCTAGGGATTCCTTTGGCTTTGGGACCTCAGCGGAGAAATTTTTGGCAGGGGATGTTGGATAAGTTCCGAAGTAAGGTTAGTCATTGGTCTTACAGATGGCTCTCTTCTGCTGGTAGGGTGCTTCTCGTAAAAGCTGTGGTGCAGGCTCTCCCTATTTATAGGTGTTGTGTGCAGATTCCTCCTGCCTCCTTTATGAGGGATTTTGATGCTCTTTCCCAGCAATTCCTTTGGTCGGGTAACCTTCTTTCCTCGAAGTGGAGTTTAGTCAAGTGGGAGTCTGTCTGTAGGCCGAAGCATGTTGGGGGCCTTGGCCTTAGGTCTATGGCTCTTGTGGTTATGGCTTTGGCGGCTAAGCTATATTGGCGATGGTGCAACAACCAGGATCAGGATTGGGCCAAGATTCTTGCTTTCAAGTATGTTCCTGGTGTTGAGAGCCAGGATGTGCCACGGATTGCCCTGTTGGGCAAAGGTTCTTGCATTTGGGATATTCTTAAGAAGGGAGCTCAGCTTGTTAGGAATGGTCTCTTCTGGATCTATAATAATGGCTCTGATGCTCTGTTTTGGCTGGACTCTTGGGATGGTCACCCTCCCATCCTATCTAGTTTCCCTCAGCTTCTGCCTCTCTGCCAGATGTTCTCTGATGCTGGTTGGATTAAGGTGGAGCATTTTAAAACTATTAAGCGTATTGGTCATCTAGAGGTGTCGTGTTGGAAGGATCCGCAAGAGTGTCCTGTGGGTGGTTCTGAGGAGGATCGGGCTGCCTTGTGTAAGGTCTTGGAGGGCAAGCTCTGCAGCTCTCTAAAGGAGAGGGACAAACTGGCTTGGAGTAGCCCAAAAGGTAATTATACTGTTGCTCAAGGCTATGTTGTGCTTGATAGGAATTTACATGGTCCTGTTGAGGTGCCTTGGTGGAGGAAGGTTTGGAACAACTTTTCTTGGCCCAAGTGTAACTTCTTATGGTTGGCTGCCCAGAGGAAATGTCTTACTTGGGAGAACCTTCGTAAAAGGGGGTTTCAGGGTCCTTCCATTTGTGTTCTTTGTTTGAGCAGTGAAGAGTGTTCTTCCCACTTGTTCTTTCATTGCCCCTATTCTCGTGAGATTTGGCACAGATGGTGGGAGGCTTGGCATCATGGCTGCATTCATGCCTCCTCTCTTATTGAGTTTTGGGAGAGCCTGGGCAGGCCTCCTGCAAAGAGTCCTTTTCTTCAGGTGGCCTGGTTCATTGGGCCTATTTTCATTCTTTGGAACCTTTGGCTGGAAAGGAACCGTAGAGTTTTTTGTGATTCCAAATTAGACAGGGGGAAACTGTGGAAGAAGATTATCAGTAGGCTTCAGGAGACTATTCATGCCAAATGTGATATGTCTGAAAGTATTGATCCTGGGGATGTTGCAGTTGTGCGGGATCTGAGCTTGGGTGTTAATAGTAGGGGTTGCACTACTAGTATTATGCCCCGTCGTGTCAAGAAACGGGTCTGCTGTGATGGGAGATGGGCACCTCCTCCTGATGGGGTCCTGAAGATTAATACTGATGGGTCTTCTCGTGGGAATCCTGGGCATGCTGGCATCGGGGGTGTTGGTAGAAGTAAAGATGGTGGTGTTGTTTTTTACTTCTCTGTTTACAAAGGGCTTTACTCTAATAACCTGATGGAGGCCCTGGCTATTAAGATTGCTATTGAGAGGAGTTGCTCTCTTGGCTGGAGGAGGATTATCTGTGAGTCTGACTCTCAGATTGTTGTGGATATGTTGAACAACCAGAGGTTGGATGGTGTTAGTTGGCATTTAGCATCGATGGTCAGACAAATTTTAAGTGTTTGCAGTTCCTTGGAATCTGTCTCTTTTTGTCACATCCCTAGAGAATGGAATACTGTGGCTGACTGCTTGGCGAAGTGGGCCTCGGAGCAAGGGGATGGTTGGGATATCAGTGGTAGGGATGAGTTACCTTCTGATTATCAGGGGATTTTGGAGAGAGCTTTATTGGAAGACAGGACTATGTAGTGTTGTAGTTTGGTTTGTTGGTTGTTCGCCTTTTTATTGAGCTTGTGGCTCTTGCCTTGTAACTCGCTTTGGATTGAATAATTTTTTTCCCCTTTTTAAAAAAAAAATTAAAAAAATAAAAATAAAATAAATAAATAAATAAATAAATAATCAATAAAATATAAATAGTAAAATATTAATTTATATAATATAAATACAATATAAATAATATAAATATACTAAATATAAATAAACTCAAAAATATAATATAAATATAACATAAATACAATATAAATTATATATATATATACAAATATCTTTAATATTTTTAATTAAACATAAAATGTGTGTATCAACGATTCCTACACCCTACAAAATTAATGAGGTGTGTTAGCTACGATGCCAAAGGTGGAAAAGTTAAAAGTTTAGAAGTGTGGAGCACCAAATATGTAGAAAAAAAAATAACATATTTTAGTTACAACAATATTTAAAGAGATGATTTTTTGTACACAGATTTCCTCCTTCCTATGCTGCCATTGTAGGAAATGTCTATCGACATAAAAATCTAACGACATAGGGCATCCATTCTTCTATGGTGTATTAGCATCCGTTAGATTCCTTTCCCTTTGCATGAATTTTAATTTTGGTTATTTCCAAAGAAAATTTGGTGAAATGTCATTTTGTTTCCAATACCACTAGTGCCATTTAACGGTGGGGTACAACTTATACCCCATTATACATGCCAATTTAAGTTGTCGTTTAACTATTTTTTTTACCTTTATTTAAAAAGTAGTGGTTGTCGAGTTGGTGTTCTTTGTTTTTCCTTTTACCATTGCAGGTTTTCATTGACCAAATTTGGCACTGGAATAGGTATTTATTTAGCACAATTTGTAGCTATCATATAACTTTTTCTCTTAAATGTAGGCATTATTTGTGTATTTTTATGGTAAGCTGCCAAGAAAATGCGCGAGACAATGTAGGAGCTTTTGTTCTAGCTCTAGTTTCTAACAATTTTACTTAATGTTTGCATTCATTTTGTGTCTTCTAACTGTAGGTTTGTGTTTTATTTTTCTTGGTTAAATTTAGTTGAGATGGTGGTGTTAGTGTAATGTGTGTAGTACCCCTCCATTTTGCTTATGATTTCTGACAATATGTTTTTACTTTGATAGACCCTGATACTTTGTTTTGATGTATTTGATCGTTGACAGTAGAGCAATGGTGGATTTATTTTATGATGTGATGATACACTATTTAGTGGTGATTATTTCTGACATATTTTATGTTAGCATAGATGTTTACTTAAGATGATATTGTTATAAATGCTCATGGTAGATTAATTGATATTTATTTTGTCAGTTCAGTGTGACATTGTATTGTTGAGAACGGAATTGCATCACTTGCTTCTGAGTGCCCTGTGATTTCCGTGATTTTCTCTTCACGGTGTGTTTGAATCATGAATTATGTATATACATGTACGATATATGCCTGATTGCAGGATTGCAGGTACATGACATCGACTCCACCTGGTCTCACAGGTCTGAGCGTGTCCAGGCTCAACGGTAATGTTGATTGGGAGATAGTAACGAGGTTTTTCCTAGTCTAGCCTCAAACTTAGTCACAGTGTGTCGTCAGTTTAGGTCTGGTATGTTTGGTTGTCACGTCTATGTTGTCTTGTTATTTGTTATGCAAGGTTTATTTTGTGAATTTAATGTTAGATTAATGTTCTTTATAATTTAGTGCTTATTTAATTAATTTTAAATATTGTAGTTAAAAGCTTCTTATTTTATTTAATTAATTAAATTAGTTTATTTGGTAAAATAATTTAATCCTTGTGATTAAAGTTATTTTATTAAATAAATTAATTAATTGATTAAATTTCCCCTATTGAGTGAATAGATTAAATATAGTTTAAATACTTTTGTGTGAATTGGAATTTTAAATTTGTTTAAAGAAAATGAAATTAATTTTGAATTTTTAAATTCAATAAAATAGAATAAATTCTTTATAATTATTAAAAGAAAATATTTGTGAGTTTGTTAGAAGATATTTTTGATTAGCCATGTGTGTGAGTAAAATTAAATGAAGAATTCTTGTTGAAAGATTATTCTCGGAAAGAATATTGCCAGAACTAGGAAAGACAAGAAGTCTCTTCACGGAAAGGAAAAGAAAGAGAGAATTGCTAGAAAATTGTTTTTTGGGGGTTTTGGTTAAAAATCTGGAAGAGGATCTCGGGTTTATTTTCTGGTTCAGTATTTTGCATCTTTCTAAAAGTGAAGATTTGGAAAGGGATTTGGAAATTGTACTTAGAAGGTGAAGCTTTGCTCCAATTTTCAATTCTTCAAGCTTCAGAAAAAATAGGTTCTTTGTTATTTATTTAGTTATTTTGTTGATTTGAAAAGATTTCATGTATAAAGATTTATTTTAGTAGAAGTTTTGTTAAATTTGTTAAATAGAAAGATTGCCTGAAGAAGAAAATTGGATTGAAACTTCTGTAGAAAATTTATATATTGAATTCTTCTCGGTAAAAAAAAAAATTAAAACATTTATGTAGAAAATTTGTTACCTCTTTGTGTAAAAATTACCCAAAAGATTTTATGTTTCTGTAGAAAACTTTACAGTAAAATCAGAGAGCCTAACAGAAGGTTATTGTTAAACAATAGAAATTTTTCAAAAGAAAACAGAAGAAATCCCAATAGATTTGTAAATGAAATTCTCTAATTAATTTGAGGAAACTGAAACCTTTGTGATAAAATTTTCTAAATATTTCCTATAGAAAAAATTTTGAGAATTTAGATTGAAAATAAAATCCTCTTTACAGAAATTGAAACCCTCTATCAAAATTGAGAAATTGAAACCTCTATATTATTTAATTACATTTTCCTGTAGAAAATTCTTTATTAAAATTTGCTCTTCTCGAGTTCTGATTTATTGTTTATATATATATATGCATATTTACATAAAGTATGCCTCTGAAATCATGAAAAATATTCATAAAAATTTTATTAAAAAAAAAATTAGAAATCGTCGTAGAGGCAAAATTGATCAAGAATTTTTTTAAAAAAAAAAAGAGTTTAGGGGAGGCGTAGGGGGCTACCCCCCATAGTTGTACCCCATAGGGGAGCTAACTGTGAGGGCAACACCCAGCGCTGCCTGCACAACCGCACCCATTAAGGGGTTCGGCTGTGTAAGGCAGTCGACCCCTCCCTTTTAATTATTTCATTGTTTATTTTTTTATTTATATATTATATTTATAATATATATATATTATATATATAATATATTATTTATAATATATATATTTTATATATATAATATATATTATTTATAATATATATTATTTATAATATATGCTATATATATATAATATATATATTGTATTTATTTATATATTCATATAAATTTTAATTTGTTTAAAATATTAATGATTATATATTTTATTTTATAATCATACTTTGTAAAAGTCGGATAATGTGATTATTTAAATGAAGGATATATTGTTTATTAGTGGAGGCAAGCACAAATTATTATATTTATAATAAAATGTTTTAAATAGAGAAATTGTGAATTTTCTTTATTATAAATAAATAGGAATTTGGAATTAACTATTGGTTTTAATTTCCATATTGTTTGAGAAAAGAATTATAAACAAGTTGATTAATTTTCGTACATTATGTAACTGATTTGTTTGGATTTAGAAAATCCAAATGTTAGAATAATTGTTTGTCTAAATTGTATTTAAGTTGTATTTTCTCCTTTGCACGTTGTATGGGAAAAGTTGGTTAAATGGGTTTGTAAGTCTACCAGTTGCATTTACTTTAGAAGGGATTTGTTATGTGTTTTGATTACATTCCTTTGAGTTAACTTGGATGGTGCACATAGTTCTCGTTTAGTTTAGACACCTGGTTCTATGGACGGGTTGTAACGTTTAACGTATTAAGTTGATATTTGATGTTGGTTTGCGTGCACCTTGTCTACCCATAGTTAGCAGAATTAGTTTCCTTATGTTGTTATTAGGGGAGTGGCTCTTTATGAGGGCCGACACACAAAGTGGTTCCTGGGTAACTCATGTAGAGTTAGTTTAATCAGTGAAAACTAAATCAACACATTAGGTAGTCTAAAACCTTTAACTAAATTAATTATGCCTCACTCATGGACTCAAGGGCTAGTTTAGCCTTGGGAATGAGACGAGAAGGTCTGGAATGGCAAGATCGATATCTTGTCATTATGAAAGATAATCGATTCCGTAATAGATTACATGTGGGGTTGGGTTTCGTAAGAGGTTACCAGGGTAACCCAAGATGGAGGCCGAAACCTAGGAAGATTCGCATGGGTAACCTATGCAACATTGTGATGACACTCCACCTATAATAACAGTATCCTTGTGAACTTAGTGTACTTGATCTTTCAATTCTGGAAGCAATGTAACCATTAAGTTAAGTTTGTACTTGTATAGTTTTTTCTATGGTTTTGCCTATGTCTAGGGTTTGTAGGTTATGTCTAGGGAACCTTTTTACTATCTCCTAGCACGGTGGGTGGGCCTACGGGTACCACTTGGTTGGGTGGAACGTGCACCTTACACCGTTGGGTCCCCAATTCTTGTTCATGGCGACGAGTACTTCTTGATTGGAGAGCTCGTGTGTGGATATGTACTTTCTCATATTTCTCATTTGTATCAGTGGATACCTTATTTATGTATCACTCCTCAATTATAATTGGGGAGAATTCTTGTAACATGTAATTGTACACCTTTGTATGACCTACCTCATTTGGAAATGAGTATTGTAAATGTTATTATAAATGCAATGTAAGAAAGAATCATTTTTGTACATTATACCTTCATTGATGTAATCTATTTGTTATTGAATGTATTTCCTTAAGTTTATGAGAATTAAACACATGCTATGTTTAGTTACTTTTTTCATCTATGGGATTTACATGTAGTGCATTGTCACATATCTTAGGGAATGTTTCTATTAATGAAGTTCATGTATACACTTTTAAAAAAAAATTATTATTACACTTTCGTAGTCATTGCAACATTCTTTTAGGTTACGTGGCAGGGCATTACAATGTGTTTCTTTTGAGGTTTTGGGACAAATATTTTGCCTATTTTGTGTATAATGATTATTTAAATTGTAATTAAAAGTGCATATCATCTTCAATTTTTTTTTTCTAAGCTTAAAGCTTAACCAAATTTTTAGTCTAGTAGATAAGATAATTTGTTATAGTTGAAGTTTTTGGAAGGATTTTAGTTATAGTATTGTCTTCACTTTTGTTTATGAAGAAGTTTTAACTATAAATCCAAGTTATGCTTTCCATAGTATGGTTATTTTTATGATCTCTCTTTTTTTTGCTATCATTTTGTACGAACTTAAGCTTTTGTTTGAGGCTTTAGAATTATTATAGTTTAACAGTTGTCTTACTTTAATTTTATAGAATTTTTGTATAGTTTAATGCAACAATTCTTGAATATTTAACCGCTATGCTTTTGTAGGATCTTAAGATTTTGTTTGAGAATTTTTTAAGTATTATAATTAATATCCATCTTGTTTTAAATTCCATCAACATTTAACGTCATAGGAAATCCATTCTTTAGCATATTGTCAGATGTTGACTTCGTTTATGTTTGAATGTGTTTCATTCTCGACCATTTTCAAGGAAAATTTGGCAAAATGTCATTTCATTCCAATACTACCAGTGCCCTATGTTAAGAAGTTATAATAGCTAGTTGTTTGAACCATATTATTGTCAAGTTGGAGATATAATCAATTATAAAAGCTATGGAATCTATTGTTTTACTTCATTTTTTCAACCTTAATGTTAAAAAAACATTGGTTGATGAGTTGGTGTTCTTATTTTTCTTTCTCATTAACATGGACTTTTTAGGGGGTTCTATGGTGTAATCATAAAACACTTAATTTCTTAGTCAGCTTCGTAATCAAATAGGATGGGAATTTTTGTATAGAACTCTTTGAACCCTTTCTATTTAGAAAATGTATACTCTTAGTTTTAGAAGTAGTTAGATGGTTTCCCCACCAAATAAAGAGCACAATCCTTTATATTGAGATGCATAAAATAAAACATTAATTAAAGTAAATCTTAATTTTTTACTTCATTTATTAAAAATTTGGGCATGTACTTACCCTTCAAAATTGTTGTTAATCTAGTTTTGCCTCAAATTTAAAAGGAGTTCAATTAGATTCCTTTACCTTAGCTTTTTCCATTGTCTATCTTGGACACATCCATCCTTGAACTATTCCTTACTCTTTTGTAGCACCCCTCCATTTTTTGCTCTTTTGATTGGTAGTGTTCTTCTTTGTTATGCTTTGTTTCTGTTAATACTTTGGCTATGGTACTTGGTTACTATTTGATTGCTAACTGTAAAGCGATGTGAATGTTATATTTTGATGTGATGGTATTTTATTATGATATTATCATTATGGCATGCTTTGGATTAGCTTAACAGATATTTGAATTAATGATGCTTTATGCTTTTGATTATATTATTGATGTTAGATTAGTCAGTTAGTAATACTGTATTGGTGAAGGGGACAGGATTGCACCACTCGCTTACAAGCACCCTGCGATTCCGCGATTTCCTCTTCACAATGTGTTTTATTATGTTATATATATGCATGTTCGATATACTCTTTGTTCACGGGTTGACAAGTACAAGACATTAACTCCACCTGATTTCATAGGTTTGAGCATGTTCATTGGCCAACGGTATTCGATTGGGAGATAGTAGCTAGGTTTTCCGTGCCAAGTCATCACCCTGGTCATAGTGTGTCGTCGGGTGTAAACGGGTTTAGTTGTTATAAGGTTGTTCATTTCACCTTGGTTATTATTTAATTTCAAGTTATAAAGGTAAATAAATGGCATATGTAGTTAAGTTGTTGATTAAATAAATATGGTTATAATGTTAGAAATGTTATTTAATTTATTAATTAATTTAATTTAATTAATAAAATAATCTAATCTTGGATTAGATTTTTTTTTTATTAATTAAATTAATTGTGTTGAATTGAATTAAGTTATTCATTTTAGAATTAATAGATATTTTGATTGAATTTGGAAAAATGAAAATATGTTTTAATTTGCATTTTTTTTTTTTAAATTAGAAGGTAAAAGAAATTTAAGATATTTCTTATTCTGTTTTTGAAAATTTATGAGGGTGGTTGGATAGATATTTCATTTTTTTAATTTTTTTCTATTATTGGGGATTTTGATAGAGTTTTTTGGGGGAGAAGGAAATTTTGAAAAATAAGAGAGGAAAGGATTTTTTTGTTTGTTTTTGGATTTGGAGAAGCAAGTTGGATTTCTTGGAGGAGCTGGAATCAGAAGAAGAATTTAGAGCATCATTGACAACCTTTCAAGCTTTTGGAAAAAACTAGGTTTT